>JASVER010000031.1:3528621-3766423 GCA_030449065.1 Oceanodroma leucorhoa | reverse complement strand
GGATCCTCCTTCCGGCCCTTCTTGTAGATGGGCGTCACGTTGGCAAGCCTCCAGTCATCCGGGACCTCCCCCTTAACCAGGACCGCTGATAAATGATGGAGAGCGGCTTGGCAAGCTCCTCCGCCAGCTCCCTYASYACYCTYGKGTGGATCCCATCCGGCCCCATAGACTTGTGAGTGTCCAGCTGGCGTAGCAGGTCATAAACCTCTTCCTCTTCAATTATGGGGGGTTTACTCTGCTCCCCATCCCCATCTTCCAGCTCAGGGGGCTGAATACCCTGAGGATCACTGGTCTGAATATTAAAGACTGAGGCAAAGAAGGCATTAAGCACCTCAGCTTTTTCCTCATCCTTGGTGGCAATGTTCCCCCCAGCATCCAATAAGGGAGGGAGATTCTCCTTGGCCCTCTTTTTGCCGTTAACATATTTGTAAAAACATTTTTTGTTGTCCCTGACGACAGTGGCGAGATTGAGTTCCAGCTGTGCTTTTGCCTTCCTAATTCCCTCTCTGCACGACCTGACGAGATCCCTGTACTCTTCCTGAGTCGCCCGCCCTTTCTTCCAACAGCGATAGACTCTCCTTTTTTCCCTGAGTCCCAGCGAAAGCTCCTTGTTCAGCCAGGCCGGTCGTCTTCCCCGCCAGCTCCTCTTACTGCACAGGGGGACAGCCTGCTCCTGCGCCTTTAAGAATTCCTCCTTGAAGAATGTCCAGCCTTCCTGGGCCCCTTTGCCCTTCAGGACCGCTTCCCAAGGGACTCTCTGAACCAGCGTCCTGAACAGACCAAAGTCTGCCCTCCGGAGATCCATGGTAGCAGTCTTGCTGACCCCTCTCCCTACTTCCCCGAGAATCGAGAATTCTATCATGTCATGGTCGCTGAGCCCCAGACGGCCTCCGACCACGACATCTCCCACCAGTCCTTCTCTGTTGGTAAACAGCAGGTCAAGCGAGGCACCTCCCCTGGTAGGCTCACTTACCAGCTGCGTCAGGAAGTTATCTTCCACACACTCCAGGAACCTCCTCGACTGTTTCCTCTCTGCTGTGTTGTATTTCCAGCAGACGTCGGGCAAGTTGAAGTCCCCCACAAGGACAAGGGCTAGCGATCGCGAGACTTCTGCCAGTCGCTCATAGAACGTTTCATCGACCTCTTCATCCTGGTTGGGTGGTCTATAACAGACTCCCAGCAGGATATCCGCCTCGCCGGCCTTCCCCCTCATCCTAACCCATAAGCACTCAACCCGATCATCACAAACGTCGAGCGCCGTACAGTCGAAACACTCCCTCACATACAGAGCCACGCCACCGCCTCTCCTTCCTCGCCTGTCCCTTCTGAAGAGCTTAGATACACCAGCTCCCTCCTGTCCACCTTTGCTTTGTTCTTGTCCGAAATGAATCATTTAAACTGAGAGTGCACAAGGACGTGCCAAGAAACACGTGCAACATGACCTCCTTCCACAGATGAATGCCACAGGTAAATGCCAACTGCCCCTGGATTCTCTAAATTTCGACCTGTTTTTACATTTGCTAATTAGATAATTGGCAACAGATTAGGTGCATTTATTGTACTCTGCTCTCTGCACAGCGTCCTTTGTCTCGCGCTAGAGATTAAGAACTGTGTGATTGCTGCAAAAATAACCATGATTGCAATTCATACTCAGGGAGTTTTACAGGCATTTTATCTAAGAAAAAAGCTGTGAAACAGGTAGTAAAAAAAACATGTTAGGATTTTTAAATAATTAAAGCCCAGACCACTTTGCTTCTCTCCCTCAGACTAGACTGTGATTATGGAAACCAGTTATCACTTTTGTTTTGCAAGGCCTCAATTTCTGGCCATTAGCTCTGAATTTACCACAAAAAGTCAGGAGATAAAGGTAGCACTCTTGATCACTGACCTTTGAAACAATACTTTTATAAAACAAAACCTAGGCAGCAACTTCTCATCCCTTTCCAATTTGTGACTTTCTTGACCTAGTAGGACAATATATCTATCAGATTTTAAAGGTATCATCTTTGGGAGGGTGCCAAAGGATCACTCCAGTCACCTATTCTTTTACAACACAGATGATGTCATTTAAATATTTTTTTCTCTGTGGTCATATATTCTACAGTGCATTTGGGGAACCAAATTCTGCTGGTTAAGCATAGATTTATTTATATTACAGCATTTCCACAGTAAAAAATGATTGGGGTCCCAGTGAACTCAGAAGGATGTAATGCACCACCCCAGTTCCCACATGGCTTATCAGACCACATCATTCAGGCTAAGCACATCCTAACCTAACAGTTATCATTTTATCAGTCTCCCACCTGATTAGCAGAGACAAGCAAGCAAAGAGAACAGATTTCTCCTCTGTTTAAGAGCCTTCTTCCATTTCTGTTATGCAGTGTGTTCCTAACACAACCAGCGTCAGGAATCCAGATCCTTTCTTCATGCATTTTTACAGCTGCCAACCAGCCACATAAGGCCAGGATGGCCAGAGCTGTCTCTCTCTGCTCTTAGACATACTACTATACAGAACTAATTTCTTCTTTGCTCGTCAGTAACAATTGCTGGCTCTCAAGTTTCTAGAAATACCTGAGCATCTGAGATCTATCACTTGCTTTGATAAAAGACAAATTTAACTGTAGGTATGAATATTTAAAAATGAAATAAATTAAACCCAGCTTACTGGCCATGAAATGACCTATTTATGTGGTGAGCTCTTCCAACTAAATTTTCCCTGAGTATATCTTTTATATATATTCTATATACAATGTAGGGTTGAACCCAGACAGCCTAGCTGCTTGTCCTTTAACCTCACGTATCAATAAAAGACATAGGTCTGGATGCAGATGTATACCCTACTAATGTAAAGGAGACTGACAATTTACTTGTCTTCACCACAGTCTTATGGATTTTCTCTGTGTTGGGACGCAAAAAATGTTATCTGGCTAAACTCCAGCACCTGAGTCACAGTTCAGGATATGACTCAAAACCTACTTAATCTATTTTTTCTCATAGCTCATCATAATTTGGCTACTACCTGCCAGTGAGCTATGTGTCTACATAAAGAATGACTTTCAGTGAATTTATTCTGAATTCTTATTCATCAATTGATCACTTCATCTTCCAATAACTATACTATGAAAAAAGATTAGCTTCTACCCTGCTTTTCAACCAGAAGGGTATGAATCACTTTCATTTCTTTACACTGAATGACATAAAAATATTAAAGATAAATTGAGGACCATGCTCATCCTTTGAGAACACCTGACTTTGTCAGGGTAACTGGTCTCTCATGGCCTGGTTTTAAAGTAATTTCAAAAAAATAACCTAATAGCCTACACAAAAACTTGTATTATATATTAGTATTCAATCATTTACATTACTTACAAAAGTGGAAAGTTACTTGAGCATACCTTCTTGGCTAGAAACCTTGTTTTGGGAAAAAAGGAGATTGTTACTGATAACTAGATGGTAGGTGAAATAAATAAATGATGTCTGGAAAAACAAATTTTAGGTGAAAATTTCTTTTTCCAGTACAATTAAAATAAAAAGGCTATGCCCCAACTGATAAAAATCTACAGCATCTGTAAAGTAGTTGTGATTTTAAACTTAAACCTTGAGAAAGAAGATACTTCTCTGTTAGCACAATAACTTTCTTCACCACCAAATCAGAAATTAAAAAATACATAGCACAATCTTCTTGGCTATATTACATCACATAGCAATCCCTAAGTTATCTAATTCATGCAGCAATTAACACCTCATATGATATGAATCCTGTGTTACAGGGTACCCTATTCTGTTAGCTAACCATTATTTAGTTTACATTTACATCACATCACCATTATGGGCCATAACGTCACCTTTCTTGACCTACCGGTAAATGTCAGGCATTAGGAGTCTGTAGTGGGTTGACCCTGGCTGGACGTCAAGTGCCCACCAAGCCACTCTGTCACCCCTCTCCTCAGCTGGACAGGGGAGAGAAAATACAACTAATGGCTCGTGGGTCGAGATAAGGACAGGGAGAGATCACTCAGCAATTACTATCACGGGCAAAACAGACTCGACTTCGGGAAATTAATTTAATTTATTACCAATCAAATCAGAATAGGATAATGAGAAATAAAACCCAAATGTTAAAACACCTTCCCCCCCCCCTTCTTCCTGGGCTCAACTTCACTCCTGATTTTCTCTACCTCCTCTCCCGCAGCAGCGCAGGGGGACAGGGAATGGGGGTTGCGATCAGTTAATCACACGTTGTCTCTGCTGCTCTTTCCTCCTCAGGGGGAGGACTCCTCACACTCTTCCCCTGCTCCAGCGTGGGGTCCCTCCCACAGGAGACAGTCCTCCATGAACTTCTCCAACGTGGGTCCTTCCCTTCTTCATGAACTGCTCCAGCGTGGGGTCCCTTCCATGGGGTGCAGTCCTTCAGGAACAAACTGCTCCAGCGTGGGTCCCCACAGGGTCACGAGTCCTGCCAGCAAACCTGCTCCAGTGTGGGCTCCTTTCTCCACGGGTCCACAGGTCCTGCCAGAAGCCTGCTCCAGCGTGGCCTTCCCATGGGGTGACAGCCTCTTTTGGGCATCCATCTGCTCCGGCGCGGGGTCCTCTGCAGGATGCAGGTGGATATCTGCTCCACTGTGGACCTCCATGGGCTGCAGGGGCACAGCCTGCCTCACCATGGTCTTCACCACGGGCTGCAGAGAATCTCTCTCTGGCGCCTGGAGCACCTTCTCCCCCTCCTTCTTCACTGACCTTGGTGTCTGCAGAGTTGTCTCACAGAGTCTCACTCCTCTTTCTGGCTGCTGTGGCACAGCAGTTTTTCCACCTTCTTAAATATGTTATCCCAGAGGCGCTACCACTGTTGCTGATGGGCTCGGCCTTGGCCAGCGGCCGGTCCGTCTTGGAGCTGGCTGATGTTGGCTCTGTTGGACATGGGGGAAGCTTCTAGCAGCTTCTCACAGAAGCCACCCCTGAAGTCCCCCCGCTACCAAAACCTTGCCACGCAAACCCAATACATAGTCAAAACAGCTCAAGTCTTCTAACTATCTTATCAGTTGTCAGAAATGAAGTTATCTCAGCATCTTAGTCTAAACACGTTCTGGTTTTAACACATCAGCACATCAGAGGGTTTGTTAGTCTGTTATTTAATGAACAAAAAGAAGCTGCCTTTTTTTTTTATCCTGAAGGTAAAATTATTCATGTTCCAATCTCTTCTATCGCAACTATTGAAACCCCATTTCAGAAATTAAGTCCCTTTTGACTTACATTACTAAAATTACTGGAATCCTAATGGATTATCCTTAATGGATAATAGGGAAAGACGAGGGAATTAATTTATTTTATGCGTTTTTCTCCTATTGTTAATCATGGCAATAAGACTATGCAGAAACCTACCTCTTGAGGAGCAAGGGATGACAGATTCACTTAAATGCAGGTTTTGGTGTTTATCTCTATTTCAGGAATTAAGATTTTGGTAGAATTACAGAAATGTCAAGCAGAGGGGCTAGCAACCCACTGTACTGAGAACCAGGCATCCTTAGACCATACTTGAGAGATGTTTGTCTAAATGTCTTTAAAGTGCATCAAATAAGAAAGATTCTTATCCACTCCTAGGCCATGGAAAGGTTGGCAAGAGCAAGAATTGTTTGAGTATGATTAGGTAGAGTCCATCTGACTTGAGGGGTAGGGAGGAACATGACAAATATGGGCCAAATTTCATTCTTCAGTCATCCAGTACATGTCCAGACCACACTGTACACAGGGTAAGTTACCTAATGGTGAACTTACTCCCAGAACGGTTTGTATTCATACTAGGCTGTGGTATGGAAGCAACTAGCAGTGAACTACTGGAATTTCTGGGTTTGCATATGATCATATACGAGATGCACGTTCTGCTGAGGCCAATGAAGCACAGCCTATGTGCTAGTTAGTAAAACTATCTTTGAAAGCTTGTCAGCAACTGACTTACAACCATCAAATCAAGGCAGGGGGAGAGAGAGATCTGCAGCAGTGCAATTAAATGTTTCAAGTGCCATAAACAAGTGGCATATAAATATGAGCAATTCTGAGATCTAGTTTTGGAAAAAGTGAGGATGTGAGCGCTGCAAGCACAACCCCCTTTTGGTAATGTATGGATATTTAATGCTGATGTTGAATATTAATGAGTACTAATTGATTGGACTTATTGAGATATAAACCCACTAATATTTGAGCTGCAGGAGCTGATAAACCAGATAACACGATTATCACCTTTGAGAGCTGTCACTAGCTTGTGCCTACCAAACTGCTTAACAGGGATTGTAGCCTAACACTAAAAGGTTGCAAGAGGACTCCTGCTGCAAGCCTACCTGTACCATATACCTAACATAACCTTGCTGCCGCGTACATTGAACAACTAGGGGAAAAAATATTAGCTATAGCAAAATGCTTCGATAACTAATTGACACAGACGTAACATAGTGCTGTGCTACTCTGTTGGTACAATGGCATCCAACACATCCAAGACAATGATATCCAAGAGCCAAGCAACAGAAGAAGGATATGTGCTGGCTCTTCATAATCTAATATGACTGCAGGAGACCAGCATTCACTACCGGGCACAATTAACAAAAATAAGCCCATTTGGTCTTCCCAAACACTGCACTAAGGCAAGGGGAAATCAGAAACAGAAGAGAAGGTGGTGGGTGGCTCAGGTATGTCCTTCATGTTCTCGGGATCCAAAGAACCCAAATAAAAAACATGAACATGGAAGTTGCATAGAAGCTTAAATGAAGAGAATAAATAATGAATAACAGCAATGAGCACAAAGTGTAGCTCAGGTCAATACATGTTTTTGCACAAATTTTAGAAAAATGAAAGAAGAAAAGGAAGAGGAATTTTCTCAGGTTGTATGCAACTAGGATGAAGGCAAAAATTTAAGCTGCAAAAACAGGACAAGGCAAACAAGGAGCACCTGATTTATGTCCAGGTGTAGATAAAACCGAACACACTGAATACTCTCTCTGGCTAATCAAGGCTGGAGAGTGCAAGAGAGCTTCTTGCAAATAGAAGGTTATTAATCATATTTGGATGAGAAAAAATATTGTGAAAATAATGTAACGTATGTACTAATCCTACAGTATGCAGTGAGGAGAAAGCTCTTTTTTTGTACTTCATCGAATAATAGAGAACAGTCTCCTCTGCCAGTTGGTTTAATAGGACCTCAAACCATTTGCAGCCAAGCTTAGTTCTGGTAAAAGGAAATCCCTCATAACAGTGTCCTGGTTTCAGCTGGGATAGAGTTAAATTTCTTTCTTTTTTGGATTTAGTATAAGAAGAATGTTGATAACACACTAATGGTTTTAGTTGTTGCTAGATAGTCTACCTCTCAAGGACTTTTCAGCTTCACATGCTCTGCCAGGCGCACAAGAGGCTGGGAGGGAGCATAGCTTGGACAGCTAGCCCAGCTGGCCAATGGGGTATTCCATACCATATGACGTCATGCTCAGCATATAAGGCTGGGGGAAGAAGAAGGAAGTGGGGGGACGTGCAGGGTGATGGCGTTTGTCTTCCCAAGTAACCGTTACGCGTGATGGAGCCCTGCTTTCCTGGAGATGGCTGAACACCTGCCTGCCCATGGGAAGGAGTGAATGAATTCCTTGTTCTGCTTTGCTTGCATGTGTGGTTTTTGCTTTATCTATTAATCTGTCTTTATCTCAGCCCATGAGTTTTCTCACTTTTACCCTTCTGATTCTCTCCCCCATCCCATCAGGGGGGAGTGAGCAAGCAGCTGTGTGGGGCTTAGTTGCTGGCTGGAGTTAAACCATGAGAAACAGAAAGCACACTTATAATTATTTGGATAAATTAAAGCCATATTTAATTTAGGCAAATACATAGAAATTCAAAACACCTATAATTCAAAGTAGCTTTTAGTATAATTTCCATCAGCTCTATAGGATTCACCTGCACTTCATGGCTGATCACTGTGACTGACGGAGCTAACTTGAGTGATAATAAGCTAAAATATGCCACAGATGATAGCTTCCTTGCTGAAGTGTGAGAAAAGTCTGGACACAGAAAACTTTACCTACTGCAGACAGGCTTATTTTTCCCCAGAAACGTAAGCTAGTATTGTAAGTGTGGGTTGCAGTAGACTCATTTTTCCATACAGAAAGAAGTTGCCTCACATGGTTCGTGTATTGGTAAAACAGGTCCATGGGAGTCGATCTGTCAAAGTGAAATTGGACCAGGGAACACATTTTACAGGGAAACTGACAGTTAATACACGAAGTAGAACAGGTTTCATATCCTTTTCTGTCCTCAATCATCACAGCAAGTAGAAAGTCTGATCTGCACCATCAGATTTTTGTTGAAAAGATTTCTCATTATAAAGGTGAGGGACTGGAACTGTGCAAGTCCCTGAAGCCTTCTGAAAATCAGAGCCACCCCAGTGAATGTGACAAATAATGTTTCCATCAAAGTGATAAAGGGGTGAAGAAACAGAAATACTCGGTCGCCTGTGGGGGGAACCACATGCTAAAGAGACACGTGGATGTTTTCTTGCAAAAAGTATATGTTTGCAACAAAATGTTTATCTTTTATGCAAAATAATTTGAAATAGGAGATCAGCTCTTGCTCTGGTGCTCTGCATTGCAAAGATAATTTGTGTCATAAAAGGGTTGTATCCCCATTTTCTGTTTGAGCAAATGGAGTTCACTCATATTTTTTAGAAATGAGGCACTCAAAAGTGATAGTAGCATTCAAAGAAATGGAGGTGATCACGTTTTTTTTGTAATGTGAATCTATGTTATGACCCAGGCCATGGACTGTTTGATGTCAAATGGAACCATCAGCAAATACCTGATCAGGATATACTCTTCACATAGCACCTACCGTAGTTAGTTATTTGGGAACAGGATTTTTGATTATGGAAAATAGAAAAGTGGATGCAAGTTTCACTGAACAGGAGTAGATGTTAGGAGATGTATCTATAAAATTGTCCAAATTAGGTCCAGTTGACACAGGTACTTGAAACACAAATAACTGCTTGATGTTAGAGAGAAAAAGAAAACTCTGGTAGTAACAAATAAATAACAAGTAATTAACAGGGAACCCTAATTAACTAGAAATTATTCTTTGACCCTCAACAGGAAGATGCTTGCAGGAATTAGTGTTTTACAAAAGGGAAGAATAATATTGCTTAGTAACTGTTATCTTAGAAGATATATGTCTTCTTGCTTATAATGTCCTTACTCCAGATTCCATTTTCACTCTCTATATATGAGACAGTGTGGGATGAGCTATAATTATGCCTTTTCCAATCTCTGAAGTGAATCTATTATCTAAAGGGAACCCCACTGTGAGAATGAATTTGACATGGTATATAAATAAGTCAGCTTTTGACATAATATATGAACCTACTAGCCTTAAAACTAAGAGTATTATTTGATTACAACGATGGCTCTAATAGTAAATTAAGCAATTAAACGCATAAAGTAGAAAAATTTTGAAATTATTTTACATGTCATGTTGATTTAGAAACATCACATTTAGGTGTGTGTAAAAATGAACTGTAATGTTCTGAACACATGGTGCTACCTTGCACACCAAAACACTCTGAAGCTGTAACACCACTTGGACTAGTGAAAGTTTTTATTATTGCACCATGGAGTTAGTGTAAGCATGTGTTATTCAGTTGTAGAGTTGAGTTTTTCAATTGAAAGTCTTTAGGTGCTAGAGTAAATTAAAGAAGAATCATAGAATCATAGAATAGTTTGGGTTGGAAGGGACCTTTAGAGGTCATCTAGTCCAACACCCCTGCAGTAAGCAGGGACATCTTCAACTAGATCAGGTTGCTCAGAGCCCCGTCCAACTTGACCTTGAACGTTGCCAGGGATGGGGCATCTACCACCTCTCTGGGCAACCTGTGCCAGTGTTTCATCACCCTCATTGTAAAAAATTTCCTCCTTAGCTCTAGTGTGAATCTACCCTCTTTTAGTTTAAAACCATTCCCCCTTGTCCTATCGCAACAGGCCCTACTAAAAAGTCTGTCCCCATCTTTCTTATAAGCCCCCTTTAAGTACTGACAGGCCGCAATAAGGTCTCCCCGGAGCCTTCTCTTCTCCAGGCTGAACAACTCCAACTCTCTCAGCCTTTCCTCATAGGAGAGGCGTTCCATCCCCCTGATCATTTCTGTGGCCAGGAGGGCCACTCCTCTGGACCCGCTCCAACAGCTCTATGTCTTTCCTGTCCTGAGGGCTCCAGAGCTGGATGCAGTACTGCAGGTGGGGTCTCAGCAGAGCAGAGTAGAGGGGCAGAATCACCTCCCTCGACCTGCTGGCTACGCTGCTTTTGATGCAGCCCAGGATACAGTTGGCCTTCTGGGCTGCGAGTGCACATTGTCAGCTCATGTCCAGCTTTTCATCCACCAGTATCCCTAAGTCGTTCTCGGCAGGTCTGCTCCCAATGCCTTCATCCCCCAGCCTGTATTGATACTAACCCAGGTGCAGGACCTTGCACTTGGCCTTGTTGAACCTCATGAGGTTCACACGTGTCCACTTCTTGAGCTTGTCCAGGTCCCTCCGGATGGCATCCCATCCCTCAGGCACATCAACCGCACCACTCAGCTTGGTGTTGTCTTCAAACTTGCTGAGGGTGCACTTGATCCCACTGTCTGTGTCATTGATGAAGATATTAAACAGTACTGGTCCCAATATGAACTCCTGAGGGACACCACTTGTCACCAATTTCCATCTGGACATTGAGCCGTTGACCATTACCCTCTGGATGCGACCATCCAGACAATTCCTCATCCACCGAATAGTCCATCCAACAAATCCATATCTCTGCAATTTAGAGAGAAGGATGTTGTGGGGGACCATGTCCAGATAGAAGTCCAGATAGATGACATCCGTAGCTCTTTCCTTGTCCACTGATGTAGTCACTCCATCATAGAAGGCCACTAGACTGATAAGGCAGGACTCGCCCTTGGTGAAGCCTGCCTCTTTACAACTCTTCAACATTGGCTAATGTCAGTGAAAAAATCTCAAAGTTACTAAATCCCATTAATTTCATGCAAATTGGCAATGTGGTGGAGGGAACAGATTTGAATTAGTTAATGGACTGAGGGAAAGCCTATCGGGTGAGCTCAGTCATATTATCAGACACTGAAGAATCCACAGGGCAAGAAGTCATGTAAATGAAGATGGCTGTTTAGTTTTCTGGTATAGACCCGAAAGAAAGCTTTAAGAAAGAGGCAGCCACTGATTCAGTGAGTATCTTTTGTGTCCTTTTGCGACACAAAATTACCGACACTCTAGACCCTAGACTGGCAAATAACTAATATCATGATGTTCTCACCTTCCTTTTTACGTAGGCTACACCTTTGTAACACAAATACATACTGAGATTTTTGCACTTACCCATGTTGAGTCTAGTCTTTTTAATATCACTAATAATGATCTGTAAAAGTAAAGAATTTAAGCCATGCTAATGAAAACTGTTGATAAGGGTTAAAAGAGAGAACAAATGCTGTCTGAAAAGGAAATAATATGAAACTGTTATATTGAAGAGAAGGGAGAAGGGTTCTGCTCAGAAGAGAGCTTCGGATGAGAAGATTTGCCAGAGCATGTACAAAAAAGCAAGCAGGGCACTTGCCTGCTGCACTGCACTGGGGCCACAAGGAATTCAGAGAACAGAAGTTACTGAAGGTCTGAAGAAAATCTTACACTAGTTGAAATTGTTCTCACAATTTCCTCTGTCACCATTAAGAAGATGTACAAGATACATTATCAAAATGTTTTGGATTTCAGCAAATGTAACGTCTCTTTTCCATATTCAGTTGATTGAAAACACCAGCAGAGGCTCCACTTTTAGATTTAAAGTCATTTAAAAACACTGACAGTCAGCAGAAAATATGAAAGAATACAAATTTTAACAAATGAATAAAAGCAAAAATGAGTCTGTTTCACATAATTCAAAATTAAGAATACTTTACCACTTCACAAACATTCATTTGCTATGTGTATGTATGTACACACAAATGTAGCCATGGAAAAAAGTCTTCATATGTAATCTCTTTTTCTGGTTACAAATAAATGTTTTCTGGATTTTAAAAAAAAGCAGCAAAATATGTTAGCACAGGCTAAAATGGTATATTCACATATGCACATATATTAATATTCATATATGTAGTGCTCTTCAAGTACTACAGATGTGCAAATGTGAATGTTTATGTGATATATGTACACTTGAACCCCAACATACAAGTATTTATAAATCAGACGCTATTATATTAATATGGATATTTTTTTGTGAAGGGGAAACATGCTAATGGTCCAAATATAAGCCAGACTGTAAACCAGCAGAAGAAAGATCAAACAGCTTTAAGCTCCTCTGAAGCCCTGGTTGATATTTGTCAGGTTTTTTGACACCTGTCTGCAGGGCTAAGGGTTACCACATACCTTTGACACATGATCTGATGCTGCCATGCTTTTATTTCTGGAGAGTGCTGCAGGGGGTAGACAGTGTTACCCACAAGGGCACAGCCACCCCTCTTCCCCTTTGCTAATTCCCTTCCCAGATCCATGTTTACCAGATTTCTCAGACTCTTTTCAGCTCTGACTTGAAGTTTTCCTTAACTACATCCAGAGAAGGGCACAAACCATCCTACCCCTTAGCTCTACTACTAACAGGCTGCTTTTTAGCCTAAGAGAAAAAAACCAAACCAAAACAGAAAACACAAGGAAAAAGAGAAAAGGTCCCATGCGTAAAAACATTGTTTTTGCTCCAATTATTCAAATGGAGCTGAAGACAGTTAAGACAGTTAAGGTGGTTATCACCTTGGCTGGACCATAGTGAGGTACCATGTAAAAACCTCAGCCTGATTTCCAGGGGCTGACTGCTAAAAGGAAAAAATATAAAGTGCAGATCAGTCAGTATGCTATATAGCAACAAGAATAAGAGTTAATGTATAATTCAAACAGTGTGTTAATTAGTGAAACATAGATTACAAGCCCTGGGAAATGACGGAAGAAATAGTTTCTCTTTGAATTTAAAAGCATTGTAAACTTGTGCCTGAGGATTATTTAACAACAGATTTCCTTCTATCAGATAATTAATAATTTATCAGTTTTAAGAACAGGAAAATTTGAATTTTTTTAAGCATGAACATCTTGTTTACTCTGAAGTTCCCCTCAATTTGTTTACTCTGAAGTTCCCCATACACCCTCAGATGAAAATACTTTGGTCTTCACAGCAGAACAAGAACACCATTGGGAAGAAAGGGAAGGGTTCACTTTGGAAGAGGAGGCTATTCTAGAGCTCCCTCTCTAGAAGGATTTAAAACTCAGTTCAACCACATTAGGTTCCAAATAATTCAAACAAATATTTTCATATTTCCCCTTCACAGACTTTAGCTTGACTTTTAGTTGCCTGCTACCTCAGTTTGTCAGCAATTCTGACTGACCCCCAAATTTTAAGCACAATGTTACTGGCTTGTGAGTTGTCCTCTGGTTTCTGCGGGCATTTCCTTGCATCTTGAGGCCACACCAAGAACAGTTTTCCCCGAAAGGCAACCCTCTGGCAGTGCTCCCTCTGCTCCACGAGTGAAAGCTACTCCCCTCCTCACTGCCACCATACATTTTTTCCTTGAATGCCAAATATGCCTGTACACGTCCATATTGTCATTTTACGTTAAGATGACACCAGTCTCTTCCAAGTGGCCAAATGTCACGGCCACTTTCACAGCAGTTTCCAAGCATGGCCATGGCCTGGGGAAGGTGTTGGCCTCCACCACAGCAGGACGGAGCGCCGTGAGTGCTGCCTGACAGCCCACCGCGGCCTTGGGCTCAGGCAGGCGAGCAGCCCCATGCACCGAAAAATTTCACTCTATTTGTAGCCTTGTGCCAGGGAACAACGCTGCAAAAGCAGGCAACACCAGCAGCAGCAGAAACTACGATGCAAAAGGTGGAAAAGAACAACTGATCGCTCCCAAAGCATGTCTCAGATGAGCTGACAACTGCCAAGTCCGAGACAGACAGACCAATGCCTAAACTGAAATAGCAGCGGCAACTCACCCCTCAGCTGAGCTTCCAGCACTCAGTAAATTGGAGAGTGTGTTATTGATTAAAGAGAGTAGAGCAGGTCTTTGGGGTTTTATCAGAAGCCAAATGAATCTTTAGGAAATGCGGTTCCCCGGCTGGGGGATACGGAGCAATGCTCAGCGGGGCTTTGCAAACAGCCTCGGATTACAGGAGAGCAACTTCACTGCCAAGCCATGCAGATGGGTTTATGACTAAAGAGCAAGAAGAGTAAGGACTAACTTTGTGCCAGAATAACTTTCTGCCGAAAGAACAAAAGCAAACAAGCAAACTGAAAACAAAAAAAGTTTCACTAATAAGGGACTGAAAAGAAGGATATGGTTTAAAAAGTCTTGAAATACACCTAGCTGATCTAATGGGGAAAGAGTTTGTTGGTTTGCAAAAATAAATACCTAAAGAAGAACTCTGCAGCACAAAAATTATGGTTTCTACTCCGATTCCTCTGTATTTTACATAGGAATCTCAGACTCCTAAATCATGTCTGCCCCCCCCCTTCCCACCAATGCATCCTAAAAGAATTTATGGGAAACCCCCACCTGCCCACGCCTGGCACCTCGCCCACCCTTTCCCCCTCCTGAAACCCCAGCCCCACCAGTGGGGTATCCTACTGCATCGGGGCTGGTCTAGTATTTTAGTTCCTTCCCAAGTACAGGGACCAAACATCACAGGGAAAACCCTAAAAATGAATGTAAAGGTCTAACATGTTCCTCTTTAACTAACCAAATATTCATACCCGTGCTGTTGCTCTTCAGCCTCCTCTTCCACCTCCTCCCCATCTCCCTCTGCTGTAATCCTTCTGCAAAGAGCCGTATATGTCTTGGAATAAAGTAGTAATAAATTAAGGAGCAAATAACACTACCCAAAGAAGCAAAAGCTTCCAACAATGGCTATCCATTATTTATTTGTTGCCATCAAATTAATAAGTGCTGTTTGTCTTTCAGGATATTGCTTTTTAATTGTCTGCTATATGTCTTTTATGAAAAAATTAAGACATCCATTACAATAACAGCCCTTAGCACTTGCACTTTACTTTTTCAAAACACTTTACAAGCATTATATTATATTATATTAAATATGTGGTGTACATTAAACTCATTGCAACAAACAGATAAGATTAGTGTCTTCTGACATCTAGAATGCATACAGAGTAGGGATAATATGAAGACTATCACAGCATATCTGTTATTTTTATTATATATTCTGAGCAAAGTGTCTCTAAACCCAACCTCAAGCACAGACTTTTTGGCTCACTTGTTTCTGTCAAAGGAAGAATAATTTGTGTGAGATGTCTGTGCTCAGACATCTCTACTCTTTAAAAAGTGCAGATCCATAAGGCATCCAGGGTTCACATCCGCATCCTTAGGTCCCCCCACCATCCTCCCAGTCCCCCCACCTCTGTTCGCCTCCCGCGTGCCGTCATGGTGTCCACTCAGAAGAGGGGCTGCAGACCCCAAACGGAGCTGCCGCTGTAGCAGGTACCCAGGCCTTACACAGAGTGCTTTGATCTATGAAGCTATTAAACGATATTTTCCTGTACTTACATATGCAAAACACTGGGTGCAATTTAGCTTGAAGAATATATTAACGTTAATTAGCCTTCATATTGTAAGAGATTAAATTATGTCACCAGTCTGTGTTTAACCATTGCCTTCCTGTTGTCATTTCTGATGACTCTCCTGTTACTAGCATTTTTGATAATTAAAAGCGCAATACCTCCAGCCCAGAAGCCCCAAAGAAGGCCAAAAATCCAAAATGTTTTTTGTGTGAAATTTTTGACCGAAATATGGAACTTGGACAATTCTAGAAGAATCAAATATCTTTCCTTTGATTTGTTTTGAATGGATGGGGATTTATCCATTCAACTCCCTTTAGATTCATGGCTGCGTGAATGCTGATGACATTTTATTATCAGCTACCATCCTGCTTAGCTTTTAAATAAAATAACATTGAAGGATCCTACAATCAGGCTTTGTATTGGCTCCAAACTTAGAAATACTAACAAAAGCCAAGAGCCAATATAATGTTTAGTACTTTTCTATATCTTATGTCCCTTTCTGCCTACAGAGCGTCACATGAGATCAGAAATACTATCATTCACTATTATCCGTATCGTGGCAGCGTTTGGAGGTCAGGCAATCTCATCTCGTCCCGGGCAGGCTGGCAGGCTCGCTGTACCAGCAGTGCCCGGGGCCGCAGTGGCTGCTCCGAGTTTGGCCACGCTCAGCCCTGGCTGTAGCTTTGCTCCACTCTGAAACCCCTCTACAAAGGTGCTCAGGACTGTTTCCAGGCTGCACCTTGCTGCTTTCTCAGCCCTTATCAAGGCTAGGATTGCCACTTTCTCATTACCATTGATAAGCAATGTTTTAATTGCAACATCCACTGTTACTTCTTATATTACTTGCAACAGGCTGAACGACCACAGCTTTCGTTTTGGGAGGTCTTGAGAGCAACCAGCACTTTACAGGATTGGCAATGATAGCAGCAAAACTACAAACCAGGTTATTGTACTCCCAATCTCCTGCAGTAACCACAAGACACTTCACCTGTGATATCCTGTATTGATATGCAAACCTCATGTTACCCATCCAAGAAACTACTCTGCTTGTGTAAACATATTTTGCTTGAGCAACTGATTAATATCAGCATTTTATGGGTGAAATTTAAGCAATAATGTTGAAAGTAGAGGCGTAAATATCTATGAGAGCTTTAATTTGTAAAGTTTATTGTGTAAGGTTTTTATTTCTTGTAACTGATGTAATGTCAGAGGAATTAATTTGATTTCTGCTGAGTTATTGTGGATGTATGCTACTATTGCCGAGTGGATTCAAAAAGAACTTATTTTTCTTTAAATTGCAAGACTTTGGTGATGAAATCCCACTGGCTAAAGCAAAGCAATACATCTTTAAAATATGTATAATATCTAAATGTATAAACTTTATGTAAGGTTTCCTGAAATTCGCAGGTATCTAGCTGATTATTAGCATTATTCGGAGGAGAAATAGCATTCAATTGTTTCAGTTCTATTCAGAAGCAAATAAATTAATCTCAGGGTTTTCAGCTACTGAAGAAAAAAACACCTCGGCAGCCATGGCTTTCAGAGACTATTCTAGCTAAAAGGAGACAAAATATACCGCAGAGGGGAACAATGTTCAATATTACAGTGAAACTATTTGATTAATAGAAGAGGACCATATGAGACTGCTTTCATAGCTTTTTTAATTTCAGACATAGCCTTGTTCTCCTGACACACATAAAGCACCACAGCAGTAAGTCACCTTGTCTTGCTCCTCCTTGCACAAAGTTTTGGTCACTGGAACTGTGGCTATAATTTTAGTTACCACAGTGATGAGTTTATAAAGAGTCTGTGGTCTGTAAAGCTGGTATCAGGGCATCTCCCTCCTCTGACTTGGATCTAGTAATTCAATTTTTCTACTTAGGTGTTCATGCTGTGCTTTCGTTTTCAGAAAAGCTAATGAAATTAAGTGCCCTCTTAGAAATGCTTCAGTGTCTTCCAGAATAAGATTAAATGAATGCAAGAATATTTTTAACATATAAAATAGCACAGCTGGGAGGGATAAATGAAGAGGCATATTCATACATGACTGTTGACTTCCTATAGAAGCAAACACACTTGGGCTCCAGGTTGGTTACCGTCTTAGCTGCAGATGGCAGTTTGAAATACTATAATTATTTCCCAAGTTAAGAACAGAGATATACTACAGAAACTCAAATACCCTGGCATGGTTTATGGGATAAATTCTGGCTTTATAATCCTGCTATGGGATATAGTATGAAAAAAACAGAGAAAGGAAGCAGCATTTAATGCCTCTTGAGATCTTGCAGACCTTCGGCAACGTGCAGGCTTTCTCTGCTGTAGTCACTATATGACCACCTGTACCTTGGCAGCCCATGCAACGCAACCAGCAGTGTTGGTTTCTCTCGAGTTCAGCAGCCTGGTGGGTTAGGGCTCTTAGTTGCCTTTCACCACCTGACAGGTTGGTCGCGGACCTGAGCTGCTGTGGGCCCTAAGTGTGGGCAGAAGGCACCACATCCCAGCTACATCCTTCCCCTCGCTCAAAGGACCTAGAAGATCTGGATCAGCAGTGAGAAGCACTTTGAGAAGATGATCCCATACTCCCTTCACTACATAACAAGTGTAAGTGTCCAACATTTAAGTGTGCAAAGTCTGATGAGATGAATCCACAGCAGGTGCTTGGGTACCCTTCCCACTTGTCTCCTCTGACCCTATCAAGGTCTGGTGAACAGGACACCCACAATGTTGGTGCACTCATTTCGTTCTTGAATTCAGGGGCTGCAGTCCAGGTGCACAGAAGCCCCATAGAAACCTGTCTGAAAGCACCTCTGGGTTATTTGTCCAAGATCACACAGCACGGACACAGCAGGATGAGGACTGGCACTGCCCTGCACTGCAGGCTCCCAAGCCCAGGACCCCAAGCGCCCTGCGAGACCGCTGCCCTTTTCCACCACCCAGCCCTGGGAAAAGAAAGGATAGTCGTGGCCAGCACCCTTCCTGGTTCCTGCATAAAAAACTCAACTCACAACACCATGTAGTGAGATTTAAAGTCTCAGTCCCTTTCCCATGCACTTGGAATCAGCTCCACTGACATGTGACTGAGATTGGCTGGTTTTTCAATTTCAGAAGTCTGTGGCTCGCACGTACCTGAAGGGGAAATAATTAAAGCCACAGAAAGGCTGGATCAGAAGAACGAACATCACTCTGAGCGGCAGGAGAATGCTGCAGGAGCCGTCTCAAAAAGTTCTTTAAAATTTACAAGCTTTGGGAGCAGGTAAAGCAGTGGGCCAGTGACCCACGCCACAACTGAAAGAGAAAAATAGGGATCTGGTGGTCACAGCCAGGGAGCCATGGGCCACCAGGAAGAGATGTGGAATGCTGGAGGTGGATGCCCTGGCCCCTTCTCTTTGCCCCGAGGAAGCTGAAGGCTATCTATCTAGCTACCATTCACACAGCAGCACAGATAAACAGTCCCTTGCTGAACAAGGTCCTTAAAGTCTAAGCCCTGGACACGGGGCTCTCCAGACAGACAGATGCAAGAGGACATGTGCAAGGGGAATTCTTGTATTTCCAACACAGCGTTAACTTGAGAGTTCAGAACAAAATTAAGGGTTTTTGAGCCAAAAAAAAAAAAAAATCAGAGTGATGACAATATTCAGTTTTGTTGCGGGTGAGCTGGACAGGAATCCTTGCTCTGTCTCGCTTGGCACAGGGATCCAAACCTCACCCACCTCAGTCGTTAGTGAGGACTTGCTGGGCAGTAGTTTCACCTGTATGGACAAGAGGAAATTTTTATACCTACAAGTCAGGATAAGAAATAGGAGAAAATAAAGACTCTGCCATAAGCCAATGTTAGAATTAGTTCGAGATGCATGCATCACTAGCACAGTTAATTTTTTATATTTGGAGCCTGTCTTGCATGTTCTGGTTTTAAATCCTAGTCCTTTCACCAAGCACAAAAGTGTTATTTCAGGTATATATAAACATCCAGAATTGGCAGGAATATTAATAAATTAAATAAAATTTTTTTAAAAAATTATTATTCTGCTATCAGCTAATAACGTAGTGCACTTTAATGAATAGGAAGCCAGGAGGTAAAGTATCACAACTTGCATGATAGAAAACAGTAGCAATAGTTTGATAAGGATTTATTTTGGGGAAAAGTGTGATGCCTTTGCTTTAATTCAAGTGATAACTTTGAATTTTGATATATCTTTTTCTAAGGCAGCGTCTCTGGCATTTGTACATAGAATATGTCAGAGCAGTCAAGCAAGCTCATAGGGTTCCAGCTTCCATGGGGTTATTGTTATAGCCTACCAAAAGTATACTGGTGCAGTTTAGAGCTATCATATGCATTTAATACTGTTACCTTTGTGAAGTTATTTAACATGAAAAGTGGTGTGTTAATCCATTTAACTTGGCACGTTTGATGGATTGAGACAATCAGTCTTCTGTCAGATGGACTAGCAAATAACTAGAAAGTGGTAAAACTGAAGACTTTGGTCATTACTGAGCTAGGCTCAATGTGAATAAGTGACTTCAGGGAAAAGACTCCAGTATATGCCTTCCATTGAAAGCTTGTGAATTTTTAGAACTACTTTTCCATATTTTTCTGTTTACTGGGGAAAAAATAATAATCATACTCATATATTTAACTTATTTTCTGGGAATTCAGTATTTATGCATAATAATAACAACTCATTTGTTATTGTTAACCAATTTATACAGTTTAAAACCAGTTACTCCAGCTTAAGGGCAACAGAAATACTAAATCAAATCCTTCCTTCATCTGCAATGTTATTTGCTGAGGACTTTGCATCCATTACACTACAGCATGTCCAAAACTTAAAAGGTTGACTAAATAGCACTCTTTGGTGTTTTCTTGCTTCCAAATGTCAAGTCCTTCACAGTTCATGTGACCATAACCAGGGACAAGAATTTACCTTGTACCAAGAAACCCAGCATCTTACTACTATGTATGCATATATGTATGTGTGTAAATTATGAGAAAGCAACAAATAGTTGTATCATAAAAAGCTGGTGGAATAGTAATTCCATGAAAAATCCGATTCTAAGCAGTGATGGGTTTGTTGTTGTGGCAGAGGGTGAAAAACTGGCACCAGCTGAACTCCTTCAATTAGCTATGAAGGACAACTTGGAACAGAGATTATAAACCAAATCACAAATTCATTTTCTGTAGCTCTTCTGCTAACAATAAGAAATACCTGCCAAACAGAATAATTTCATGGATTTCAATATTGGGAACCTGGCTCAAGAAAACTATCTTCCAGACTGAGCAATGGGAATAAATCAGTCAGTTTGTGGATGACTGCTCCTTGCAGGAGTCCGGGTTCCTTACAGGGCTCTCTCTTTCTTGCCACTTTTGTGAATCACTGGTGCCCATGGAACTGAACATGCATAAAATTATGTGAGAAGAGAATCATCCCCAGCGTGCAGCTATTAGCCCACCATCCTGAAACTGCTAAAGCATCTTTCTCAGTCATCCCTTGAGTCTTCTCAACAGCGATGTGTTTAGTTTTGCTCCGTTTTATTGATTAATAGCAAATCTTTAGGAAATAAAATCTTTTTTACAGCACCTTTCATTGGAAGAGCTCTCAAATAGCCTAAGAAAGGACATTGCGGAATGTAATGGAGAGGTCTCATCAGAGACACCAAGGCAGGTCCTATCCTCCAAGTGCCACCTGTCTTTCCCACCACAGAGCTGGCCCTCCATACACCTTGGGTGATTTCTGAAAATAAGAGTAAGGTTTTCCAAGCTAGCAAAAACTGAAAACCAGGAAAGGGAAAATCTAAGATTAAAATGAATCAGACTGACAAAATATAGGACATTGTGCTCATGACACAACTTACATACGGCTAAGTGCTGCATTCCCCTCTCTGTGTTGGCTGGCCGTCTTGCTTGTAGTGTGCTTGAGCCTGGGCTGGAGAGCATAACCCAGAAATCTAGTATGACCTAGACAATCTGCCTTTCACGGATAAACCTATCCCTCCAAAAGGCTGGAGCAGGCACCTTCTCTTACTGCTCTGGTTTATGCTTCAGCAGACTTTGAGCTTCCAAGCCTCAAAGGTGCAACATAGGAAGAGCTTATCTGTCAGGCTTCCTCTGATCTGAAATACAGTCAAAAAGCAATAGCAAAAAAGAATCGCATTTGGATAGATACACATAAAATTGGATGAGAAAGCATAACTATCCATATCCTGAGTTCTCGTTTTAAAACCTGAGGAGAAACTATAAAGGAGAACCTAAGGAGCCAGGAATAAGGGAATTGAGGTTTATAAGTGGTCTGAAGCATGGCTGCATAACATAGCATATATTATCTGCTTGCTTTAGGGTAAGAGTGTAGAAAACTGCAAGCCCCAATTTCTACAATGAGATAAGCACTTCCAGTGAAGAGTTATTTGCCTCTCTGTCTATCAGTCTTACGCTTTAGCATCCTTGCCAAAGGCAAAGGATCTGATGTTAATGTCATTGAAGGACTCTCCTCGTGTATTACAAAGCGCATGTTTAGTACTTCTCAGAATCAGATCCAACTTATTTAAACACTGTCTCAATCAAAAAGCCTGTGAAAATTGCACTTGCCATTAGCATAGCTGTTTGGGGAAGAAAAAGAGCTTTTGTCCCTTTTGTGTATCTTTCATGTCTGTGGCCAAAGCTAAGCTGTGATTATTTACCTTTGGTATTACCAGACTCTGAACCGATAGGGAATCCACTTTTTTTTTTCCCCGTGCTTCAAATGTGACTAGATCACAGAAAAAGGCAGGAACAACTGCTATTTCTTCACTCTTGGTTGGTGACAGAAACTGCATTTCATTATAGGGTTGAGATGAAAAGCTGATCTTCTCAGAGTATATGTTCCTAGGCTGGATCGTGTAGATGCATGCTCAGGAGCTGATACATTATCAGAATTATTCTATCTCAGTGTTGATGTCATAGCATTTTATATCACCACTCTGAATAATTAGCTAAGGTTATCACACATAGATTTCCTCTGATTCTGATGAAACGGGGACACTGCTGGAAAAGGCAATGTTACCCCTCAGGGACAAAAAGAAGCAGCAGCCATTGACCTTTGAGATGCTAAAATTATCAAAAAACCTCCCACTTCTCTGAATTGTAATGAACTTTCTTTCCTTCCACTGGTTTAGGTTTTCCTCAGCCCAGAATCTATTACTGTATAAAAAAAAAAAAAGAAAAAAGCGCTTTCTAAAGAGACTCTTTTTGGGAATATTTCATCCGACACACATAAACAGATGGGCTGCAGTAGCTGTGCTACATTCCCTGGGCAAAAGGCAGGTGAGATACGTCTTGTGCTTTGGGTTTGTTTTCCCTTCCCACTGTCTGCTCTGCAGCCAGCTCTGTAGGCTTCAGACAGAAGGCCCCTGATGAGACTCGTCTCTACTATTGTCGCTTCTGCTATTTTGTGGGGATGAGATTGATCTTTTTACTGGATCATTTATCTTTGTGATGGAGGTCCTGATTTTCATTTATATTTAGGCCACTTTGGAGTGCTCTGGCAGTGTAATGGGGCTTTAAAATCAGCTCAGATCACATTTGTACTCACTTTAAAGCACTTCTGCTCTGACAGAATGGTATTAAATGGTTGTAGAGTACATGGGCACCAGATTTGTAATGTTTTGATTAACTAACAGCTATATACCTATCTTTTGAAAATGACATTAACATTAAGACATCAACATCACAGGTAAGGATACTAGGGTAGCTCTGCCTCGGGTATATCCAGTACTCGTAAGTGGATCATCTGATACAGGTGCAATAGCAGCCAAGAGTATGTCTGTGAAAACACCTAATACAAAATTAGGCCTCGAAAGGCTCTTTGAATGTGTATTATAGGGAGAGAAGCTCTGATCTGGAAATTTATCAGTAACTATTACAGAGAATAGTGTTGGCTGATTAATTACGTGAATATAGCAATGAAAGTGAGGAAATAGCTGAGACCAGACTGCAAAATTTGGAGGCCACATTCAGGCTGTCGGCTGCAAACAGAAAAATGCATATACATATAATCTGAGCAAAACAACCAATTGATTATATCAATAAAGGGCGTAAGCACCAATGAAAAACAGGGGTTGTACTGGCCAATGAAGTGATATGCTTTTGGGAGAGGTTGGGGATTGCAGGGACGGTAAAGGTACAGTACAAGACTTGCATTTGGAAATCCTGGTTTAGCACTTAAAGTTTTTCTGGCCCCACAGAGAGATCCATGCAGGCACAAAACCCTTTCTAGATTGCAGTTCACAGCCCCTGACTTAAGTAATCAAAAAAAAAAAAGGGGGAGGGGGGGGGAAGGGGGAGTTGGCTTGTCATTAAAATACCTAATTGTTTGTGCATATTTGGAGGTGTCTTATGTGAGCTGAGTGTCTAAGATCCCATTATAGACAGTGGAGCACTCAGGCTCAGCTCAGCTCAGTGCCATTTGAGATGCCCTTATGCATCCTGCTTGCTTCCCAGTTACCAGGTAAGAAGTTTGCAGGTTTCCTATGTGCCCTTTCATATCTACCAGCACCATACAATGTCTCAGGTACCCTATGACATCTAAAATGTCATGGATGGCAACTGAATCAAGCCCAAGATGCCACAGTTTATGGGTTTAATCTGATTTTACCAATACTTATGTAAACCAAAAATCACTTCACTGAAATAGGGGAACTAGACCATGTGAACTCAGGGCAAGAAAGAGCATGGTCCTCCTCACAGAAAGAAAAGTGCTGTTAGGCATCAGAAAACCCACACATACACACAGGCACAGACACACACACTCTCCACCTTGTAACTGCTCTGCCCAGTGAAGCTTCAAGTGGAGCTTGCATCTTTGCAAAGACCAGAAGTCGTTAGCCTCAAGACACATTTCTCTAAGAAAACAAGTTTTTGCAGCTCCAGTTCTTGCAGAACTATTTATTTATCATTAGGTATGTATGAATTTCATTGCCTTTAAAATCAAGCGCAACCTTCTCATCTGGCTCTGTATTACAGGATTTGCTGTTGGCTATTCATCACCCTGATTCCCAGAAGAAGCAGCAGCCCTGGGCACGAGAAGACATCACCAGCTGACGTTGGGCATTATCCGTGTACTTAATGTACCTCACTGCAGATATGTCCTAAGCAAAGAGCTGACTTATAAACATTAAAAAGATTCTATGATAAATGTTAACTATTAACAGACAGAGTTGATCCATGCCAGCATTTCATATCATGGATAAGCAGTGCATGAGGCACTTGTCACTTTATTAGCATGTGAATATATTAATATTATACAAGTGACATTTAGGGAAATGAATAGTCCATTATTCCATAGGGCTCTCATTAAAGATAACCTCTCCTGAGGTTGCTCGAAGGCAAAGTTCCTAAGTAGATTAGTAGGAAGCATGGAGAGAATGAATGAACTTTGCAGTGACTACTCTTAATAATGACTGCAGGTAATTAAAAAGACTAGAGGTATCTGGAGAATTCTAGGTCTAACAGTGGTCTAACAGTTTTTTAAAAACATCTAACGACGGAGTGAATTGAGCTTTAAAAATAATTTAGCTGGTCCTTGCATTAACAAGTAACTTTTATGTGATGGAGGAATTAGAAGTTAAATATTGGTGCAATAAGTCTTTAAAGACTTTTCCTATTTGCAGTGTTGGCCATTATTAAATAGTAATGTTTGTGTAAATTGTAGTGCAGAAGCCTTTTCAGTATCAGAAAACATTACCCTGCAAACTCATTAGCTTTCAGCCACTGTTTTCACAAAAAAAGTACAAGACAAAATATGTGCTGAAGGCAGTGCTACAAGCTGAGTACAAATCCAGGTGCTAAGGCAACGTGGTCAGGTTCAGGAAGGCGTCGCTACCTGCTGCTTTCCCCTGGGAGCTCAGCAAAGAACGAGGGGAGAGCCAGCATTTCTGGGGAAAGGACTATCTGTCCAAATAGCAAAGCGTTTTATTTTTATCCTGGCTCTTAGTAGACCTATGTTCTCTATATGTAAATGTTTAAAGTGAAGATCTCAGCTGGACAGATGAAGATCTGATTATCTAGGGTGGGATTTAGTTCATTTAACTGCTGTGTGCCTATATCTTAGGAGTGTAATGAAGCAGCCCTTTCTGAGGAAGTCCCTAAGTTCCCCAGATACTGAAAAGGAGAAAGATAAATAGAGTTAAGGCCACCAGAAAAGGTCATGTACACCTAACTCGTGCTCAAACTTAGATGAATAAGAACTCCCTCTGGAGGTTTTCGCAGTCACCTACGACTTTCCATTGACAACAAAGTGAATTTAAGCATTTCAGAAAGACTCATTGTCAGAGCCTTAAAATACGGCTGTTTGATGCATAATTTGGATGAGATGCATCCAACCATGCATTTCAATATATAAATTACAGTGTCTTGGTGAGGACAAAAAGAGCCAGCTACAGATTCTAACCACGAAGATAAAGGGAGAAATTTGGATAAAACTTTTCGGTTTTGATTGATTTCATACCAACAGAAAAAATTCTGCATTTCACATTGTAGCAGCTGACACAAGGCTGGGATTGTATCAGTTTCTTCAGTCAAGTTCCCAAGCTGTGGTATACCTGGAGGGAATACTAAAGCAGAAAAGACATAGTGAAGCGAAGCAGACAGTATCCCCTACACACATTTGAAGTGGATACAGCAGCTCTGTTGGCAGTCTTTCCAGCAGAGTGGGGGCATCAAGAAGCTGCTTGAACTCCACCACCTACAGCCTCTGAGCAGGTACAGGGAATCATACCAAGAACAATCAAAGCAGTAATAATCATAATAATAACAATAATATTCAATTTACCATGCTTTTCTGTATTCTAAGGCAGAAAAGGCATTAAATCCACTAAAGCCGTACTGTCTCATAGACAGCCTAGGAGCAGCAGGAGTGGCACTGAGCTCTGGAAGCCCAACTGGACTAAGCACCGGTCAAGCCGTGTCATCTCGACGTGCCCTTTCCAGGCCAGAACCTCAGAGGCAACCACACCCACCCAGAGCCCTCTCCAGACCTTCAACCTGCCGCTCTGACTAGCAGACCTGACTGACTGTACTGTGTTACAAAAAAAAATATTAAAGTGGCTTTGTAAGGACTTTTTTGTGTTCTCACCGTCTGAAGACTCTCCATGCATTTTTCTGCTTTGCTGTTCCTTCATCTTTTTTTCAAACCTTCTCTGAAAAGATCTTTTCTGTCTTTCTGCTTCTCTTTCTTTGTTTAATGCTCTAGTGGAACATTTTATCTTTGCAAAACATTTTGAGACGCATTTTGCATGAAAGACACTGTCCTGAGGAAGGGCCAGCTCATACTGTGCTGTTTGCACAGAAAGCGAGAAGGAGGAAGAGCAATAAAAGAGCGACTTAATTACTTTGGAGCTGCAGCGCTTCTCCCTACCACGGCCTCTGCTTGAGGTCCTGACGCAGCCACCAGAGTTGACTGCGAGAGGCATGATCTTGCTGACAACTCCTCCGGTGCTGCTTTAACCAATGTCACTGAGCAGCTCACGGCAAATGAACAAGCCACAAAGAGCGGCAGGACATCAGTGATGTAACCCAAGCTAAAAAAACATCAGGAAATATCAGCACAAAGACATTTCTGCCCCGTTCTCCTCTGCTGAACAAATGTGTACCCTCTTCTAGCAGTGCTGTTCACCTCCCCTCAAGAGGTGCTTTATTTAGGAAAAGAGTGAAAAATATGAGCACAGCTGCAAAAATTAATTCCCACTCATTGCGTAAGTACTGATATCTTTTCATAGCTATTACAAGCCAGGATGATACGACCTAGCCTACATGACACAGGTTGAGATTGTGAGACATACTGAATAGATCTGGATCTTCTGAGTTTCTCCCAGAGCCAAGAATTACTAGTGACTATGTCTGATGCTGTGGGGTAAACACATTCATCAGTAGGAAGCACTTAGGATTTTCCTCATTCCTCAGTAGATTAAGCTTTGAACTAAAATCCACTAAAGTGAGAAAAGTCCAAGGGATCACAATTTGTTTTCTTTAGAAAGCACCAATTTATTTGGCCAGTGCTAGCAACTGCATGCCTGGCTTAGCAGCCACTTCAGTTCTGTTGTATTTGCCTTTCTTTCTCTTCTTCCTCCCGCTTGACCTCAGGGGGAAATTCTTGCTGTCTGTCCTAGCTTGCAATTCCACTGCTGGAATAATTGAACTATAAAAGAAGTATTTTTTTTGGCTTCTTTCTTTTTTCAAGATTCAAACATTTTGCTTTACCACTTTTGCTTCTCCTATCTCCTTAGAGTTTTGTACCCGAGCCCCTATATGTAAGACAAAATCAACGTTAAGAACTTTAATCCACCATCTGTCTCTGTTTACATCCAGTGACATCCCAGACACCGGACTTGTACCAAAGAGCCCTCTAGTCTGAGTATACAAGTAAGAAAGGATATAGCAAATTCTCAGTATTTTTTTTTTAAAATGGTTTCAGTAGGATTCTTCGCTTCTAATCTAATCATTGCCAGTAGTGTAGTAGGTGTCTACAATATTTCTTTCCTTACAGTTTCAACAGGCTTTGTGTGTTATTGCCACAATAGTTCATGTAATCAGCAAGTCCACTGTCGAATGTGCCCTTTTCTGCAGTGGCTGCAAGCTGAAATGAGCCAGTGGTCTGCTTTCAGGTTAGGGATGTCATAGCACTCACTGATACTCCATTCTTTTTGTGTTCATATACCATATACATAACTTCCCTCCCCGAGAAGCCAAACCTTAAAAAAACCCACCCAAACCACAAAACCACTGACTTCCTTTTTCATAGGTAAAATATGGAAAAGGCAGTTTTGCCACTTGAAAGCCAAACCCATTTCTTTTGTATGCCACTGAATTCAAAGGTTACTATCAAGGATAAATTTGCTTCATTCTTTAGGAATGATTTTCCCTTTAAGATTTGTATTTTATTTACATATTCATATTCTTGTTCTTCCAAAACTGACTTTGTTTCATGGCATCCCAAGTTACTCTTCTACTGAAACTGTATAGACTGTATCAAAGAAAGCACATCTCACAGCAGTGCCTCCGCAGCACATTACGAACTGCGCAGCTCCCAAAGAGCAATTTAAAATGAAGAACAACCTTTTCCAACATCCTTTTCAGAACTGCACATGGACATTAGCCAGACACAAGTCTGAGCTGCAGAGGGTGCATTAAACTCCCCATCTGCTCTTCACAGTGCTCATCACTGATTTATAACCCACGGTAAAGTCATTTGGCCAAAAAAATCATAGTGGATGAGACAAGTGCACCAGAAGCCAGCTGAGCCTTTTCTTCCACAGTGTCCATGGAAGGAAATATGTCCCAGCCAGCCAGCATTTTCCCAATATTTGATTCCAGAGTATATGATATCTGTAGGTAAGTCACTCTCTAAATGAACTAGTGAAGCCAAATTTTGTTCTCATTTACGCTACTTTATAGGCATTATCTCAGCTGGTCTTGGCCCGACTATTAAGTCAGTCCTGTGTAAATGTTGTCAAAGTATCCCTGAGGGGCTCAGCAGCTTTCCTGAAAACTTGAAGAGTTTTCAGAAAGACACCTGCAAGTTTCCACTTCCCAGGAGGCCTGCTTTTCTAACCCACTCCTTCGCCCTGCCCAGCTCCTGGCTGTGGTGCTACCATCTCTCACGGAGGAGCCTGCATTTCCCACGGGCTGCTCTGCCCAGTTAGACATAGACTTCACACGGTCTCTCTTTGGAAAAGGATCAGCCTCAGGAGCTGGAGCACAACACATTTCAGCGGTATGTGCTACGGGACAGCCGAGGGATGGTAAGAGCCAGGTGTCAGTGTGGGCTTGTATGATGCCCGATAAATGCCGGTGGCTTTCATCCTCCTGACAGCAGTAAGGCGGGGGGGTTCCGTCCCCGCCCGAGGTGAATGAAGCACCTGCCCCGGAGTGACACACGGAGGGCGCGCTGGGCTGGCAACGGTGCAAACCGCCCCGGGACCGGGCGGGGGGCCAGAGGCTGCCCCCGCCCCGCCCCGGCCCCGGCAGCCGCCCAGCGCCCCGGGGCTGGGGTCGCCGGGCGGGCGGGCAGCGCGGCGGGGCCGGGCGAGGGGCGGGCCGGGGGCGGCGCTCCCTCCGCGGCCGCGCGGGACGGCGGCGGGAGCGGGAGCCGGGCGCAGGAGCCGGGCGCGGGGAGCCGGAGCTGGAGCCGGAGCCGGGCGCGGTGAGCGGGGCTGGCCCCAGCGGGGAGGGGGGCGGCTGCGGGCAGGAGGGTGCATTTCGGCGGGGTCTGGCCCTCTCCCTTTTTAAGGGAGGTCGGCACTTTGGGTTTGGGGTGGTTTTGCTCCCCTTGCCTAAATCCCGGAGCGCTTTATTCGTGCCCTGGGTTTGAGGTGAGCCTCGGCTGGCTACGGCTGACCCGCTCCGCTGAGAGCTGTTGCTGGCCGCCCTGCAGCGCCGAGCACCGCTTCCTCCGGCTGTCCGGCGCCGAGCGGTGCCTTCCCCGCGCCGAGGCGGGTCTCCCGGCGGGTTTTGAAAGGCGCTGTGCGGCGGGGGAGCGGGGTCTGCCCTCCGTGCCTCGCCGGCTGCCACTGCTCCGGGAGCCTCTTCGGAACGTCTTGTCTTTCGTGTGCCGTAATCAAGGGCATTTGATTTTCACGTGCGTTTAACCTAGGTATGTGTTAGGCCTGTGTTTGATTGTTCCCAAATGTGTTTTGGAAAGAACCTATTTTTGTCCTTACTGACTTCGTGGGTTGTCAACGTGCTTGAATTGAATGAACGCTTCTTCATTTCGGAGAAATTGCTTTTGCTGGAGGCAGAGAGGGGAGCGCTCTGGGAGAGCGTGGGGACAGCATCTGGGGCTGCGCTGCTTCTGGAAGGAGGGATGCCGAGAGAAGGGAGGCACAGGTTGGTTTCCATTTCTGAAAGATGCTGTGGACTGGGGGTTTGGTAGTGCAGAGCGTTGGGTCATCACTGTGCAAGCACATTTCTGGCTCTGTGGGTATGAGCATAGATTGCCACCCGTGTGCTCTTTCACATTGTTTGCAGGAAGATGCCAGGAAAGGAATTGCTCCCTCTGCAAATAAATTGTAAAATGCCTATCCAATGTACTGGGAGAAGAGCTGAGCTTAGACAGCACAACGTAGAAAAAGAAAACAGGTTGGATGCACAAAACTGTTCCTTTTTCAAACACTTTATGTCTAGCTAAAAGCTGCAGGCTGTTACGATATCATCTCAGTAGAGGTAATGAAGTTTGGGACAGAAAGCAAGTGAAGCAAACTCTTCCTACTCTTGCAAATTGCTAAAGAGTTAGTTAGAGGGAAATTGTGAAAATAGTGGTAAAGGGCTGAGCATTTGCCACATTGATTAACATTTATATAAGCAAAGAAAATTAGGAATGCATACTGAGTATTATTAAATTTAATTCTGAGGTGATTATAGGAGAATGGGAAAAAACTGAATAAAAGAAACATACACAATCCGTATCAGATAGGAAGTACATAGTGCTGGCAGTTTTATTCTAATGAGGGATCTGGCTGGAGAGTGGATGTCTTGTTTCCTTACAGTTTTGCTTTTTACAGTCATTTTGACCCCACTCTGACTTTTCTGTGCCTGAACAGGCTGAAACGAAGGGTGACCTGAAACCACCAGCCGCCTTCTCTTTGCTGTAATGCCTAGAAGGGCTTGTCCCCTTTAGGGATGGTTGCTGCTGGTTGTAGTGGGGTACTGGCTGCCTTCCTTCCCCACCTCTTCCTCAGACTGGGTCATCCGTATCACCCAAGGTGGGGGAAGGAGAAGCAGGCATGTCACCACCGCCTCCCTCATGTTTCCCCAGCTTTCCTCTGCTCTGGCATGCAGGCTTGCCTGCCTGCAGGCTGCTATTTGCTATATCCAGTATGTGTGCGTTGCTGTCAACAGGAGAAATGCTGTAGGACCTTGAACTGGTGACAAAGGGGTCCTGGGTTATTTCAGTATCCAAGTATACTCTAGTTCTATCACCAAGCAGGTGAGTGTATGTATATGAATATATTTGGCTTAGGAAGTTATTACTGTTTGCATTTTGTTAACCTTTTCAGACATACAAGGCTGACTGGGATAGCTTGTGTCTGCCAAGTGTCTTGGGTCATAATTGGGTCTTACTGGTGCAGTGCAAATTATAAATGATATTCTGTAAATTCCCCATCAGAGGCAGGAAGCAGTGCAGTTTTCCTCCTGGTGCCCCATCTAGGCAGAAGCAGAAGAGGAATTAGCTCAACCATAGAGTACATCTAGAAGTTACTGAAAAATCTGGTGTTTCTGATAGGTTTGAGGCTTGGAATTTAAATACTAAAAAGTCAAGGCATTTTCACCTCTACCTCCTGCACTCTCTTGCAAGCACTCCTCCCCTTGTGTCTTCATGACTGCGGTTACCTCCTTTTCCCGGCTTGCGCAGAGGAAATCCTGTTATGGCATAGTCGATCCACGGCGCTGCTGCAAAAACCCACGTCTTAGCCTGCCACTTTGGCTGCATCTCCCCTCTTTGTCAGTTCTGATGCTGCTCCCCCTTCTCCCCTGCATCGGACATGTCAGCCACAGGCTTCACTTTCAAGTGTCCTCTGTAGTCATTCTGTATGTGATGTACCACCTCTCCTGCTTTACCAAGACATAACCCCTGGGCTTTGATCAGTCCATGCTCTCAACATCTGTTTCCCTCAAGCTATCACCTTTGTATTTCCCGGAGCTTCCCTTGCGCTTACTTGTAGCTTCATATAGGCACCTTGTCCATCATTTCATTAATTTCCTTGATATGTCCTAGCACGTTTGCTTTTGCTGTGATGCCCTCAGCGGCTGTCTGGTGAGATGCTGAGACAAGCCCTCACCCGTGCTGCCACACATCCCTGCCACTGGAATTAGTCTGACTCTGGATTTGAGCACAACAGTGTCCTCTAAAGCTAGGACACCTGAGAGGTGATGTCACACAGATCATTCCATCTAGCACCAGCAGAAGCTCTCCTTCCATAGTCCATGTTATCCTCACTTGCTCTTTCTTGCATTTCAGGTGCAACCTTGCCCCCTTATGCTTACACATCACAGCGTGGTTCACTGCAACTCCCTTTGCAATAGTGTTGTATCGTTGCATAAGTTATTGCAGACTGTTTTGCAAACAGTGGCAATATGTAAATATTATGCACACAAGTACAGATATGATAATGCCACAGTCTCTTTGTCAAGGGAGGGCATGCAGCCAGCATTGGTAAAATAAGGAATGACATGAGGATGGAGATCTTTTCTGTTATACCATTGAAGGGAAACAGAATCGAAGGAAAAGGCTGTTTTCTTACGTCTCTTGGTAAAGCAGGCTGAGGCACCTGAGTTGGGAAGCAGAGTTACAGCGAGCGGAGTTGCTGTGATAGCACCACATCTGTGCCTAAAATTCCCTTGACATTTAAGTTCACAGTACGTAGTTGGTACTGAATCTGCTTTTTTGGGGAAAAAAAAAATCTGAAACAAATTGATGCATTAACAGAGGTTTCTGTTGAATCAAGTGTACAAATTTCTGTCCTAGCTTTATATTGTGCCATGATTTCTAAGGAGGTTAAAATGAAATCTGCTTGACATTTTAGGGTTTGATATGGACCATATACTTGTTTGTTTTTATAAAATATATTGAAGCCTGTGTGTCAGCTGAATTTTACTGTAGGAAAGTGTTTTCTTATTACGCTGGACTGCACTTACTGGGTCACAACTTCATTAGTTAAGGACTAATAACCCCCTTGACTAGCGAAGTTAAGGGCCACTTGTTCAGCAGAGCCCCTTGCTGCAGTCTGCAGGGAGGGCTCCCGAGACCTGCTGGCACGATGTGCCCATGGGGGGTGGACATGCCCCCGCAGAGTACGAGAGACGGAGGCTCTCAGCTACGCTCGTCTGTGCAACTACCGCCTCTGGCATCGGGCAGGATGCTGTGCCACAGCACTGGAGGGGACAATAGAGACCTTAAATCCATTCACTTCCAGATTTAGCCACATTTTATCCTAAAACTGTATTCCTGGTAGGGGTAGGGGGTAGTGCCAGATATTTCTGAGGGTTTTTCCCTCTTTACCTGGAGGGATGCTGAACCTGAGGGTCTGAGCCCTGCAAGTTGTATCCTTCACAGGTAAGTGTGATGGAGAATGAAAGCAAGCTCTGATAACAAGGACTGCTTCTCCTGGGGCTTGGTATTTTATCTGGTAGGTTTTGCTCTGAGTAAACGACGTGGAGGAGCTGGAGCACTGCCCCATGAGAAGTCCGTGGGGCTTCAGGGAGAGCAAATGCAGTGCACAGCCCTCCGCTGCACCAGCCATTTGGCCCCAAGTGTGGAGCCCAGCGTTGATTATCGGGAGCCCATGTTAAGAGTCATGCATCAGCTAACAAAGCTTAATTAACTTTTGTTTGTTCTGAGATTAACTGCATCACCACCACCCTACACATGCTGGGTGGCATCTTCTCCTGAGAGGCTTATCAGTATCGGTGGGATGCTCCACGCAGCCGCTTGCAGCCTCGGCAAGGAGGGGGAGCAGTAACGGGATGATTCAACCATGAAACGAGACGGCAAGACAGAAGCAACTGAAATATTTTCATATGCTTGTTCCACTGAGGGAAACGGGCCTTAACTGACTTTTTTTTTTTTTACCTTCCTTTTTTTTTGCCCTATGAAAATGTACATTTTTAATTAAGCAGCCATTCCACCCTACACTAGATTTTCTCTTCAAACAAAACTTTTGGATTTGGCGTTGCAAGAAATCAAACAAGAAATCATTCCACAAAATGCAGAAATTAAGGAATCCTGATACCGGCCGGTTCCTCCCTCTTCCCTGGCTAACCTTGCCCTGGACCTCCTTCCAGCCTGCTGTCTCCATGGGCACCCACGGTCTGTTACTTTGGCAGTAACATCTTAGCGGCTGTGATTGACTGTAGAAGTCAATTACCGAGACGTAAAGCTATTAGGGGGAACCAAATGGCTGTGTGAAGCTTTGTGTCTCCTCTTCCTGATCATCTGCTGTCATTAAACTTCAGGAGCTTGACTGTCTGTGAGGTTTCTGCCTGGGATTGAATTTGTCTGAAAGTGGCCAACAGGAACAAAAGTTATTCAGAGTGGGAATAAAGGGAATAAAGCTGGGACTGGACACGGAGAAAGCAAATATGACCTGTCACTATGGTCAACGAAGAGTGGGCTTTTGAGTATCTTTCTTTTTTTCAGTAACCTGTAATTTTTCACAAGAAACATTCAACGAAAGTGGGAAATAAATATTTTTAGCAAACCAACACAGGAAGGAGACTGATTTCCCCAGCGACCATGTGTCCTCTGGGTGAGATTCAGACTCACACTCCCATGGGAAGCAGGACCAGGAGGGCCCCATTTCCCCATTTGAGGTTCCGGATGTACAGCGATGAGACTCCTTTCCCCATTCACATCCCGAGAGGTACAGAGAACAGATAGGTCCCTGCTCCCCACGTATCTTATTGGCGATGGGAGTGAATACAGTGTTTGGGCCAAATCCTGCTGTGCCAGAACATGGTGAGCGCGAGCCTCAGCTGTGGGCTAGAGCCGCAGTTGAGACCATGAAAATAGCTGTGAAAGGCATTAGACTGGTGCAAAAAAGGATGAAGAGCCATGGGATACAACTGTGTATGCCAAGGGGTCTCCTGTAGATATGCTGCTTGATGTTCTGGTCCAGATATTTCTGTGTTCTTCAAAGGTAATTAAAAGCTCAGACCTCTCCATCTCATTGTGTATGCTTGCCATTTGAATATGAATGCATGCATTTAAAGAGCCTTGAGGATGTATTGTGTTTTGCACTGCATCTCTGGGGTGTTTAATCATCTCAAGACATGGTAGGCTCTGTTCCCTTCAACTTGCTGGGGATTGGGGCGTTGTATTGAATGAAGGGCTAAATGGACAAGAGCAGTGCTCTGTGTATCTGGGGGGAGAAGGACTAAAGAAGATCCTGCGGAGACAAAAGAGAGCTGAAAAAGAAGCAGAATAATTTATATTTGAAGATAAAGTCCCTGTTGCAGAGATTTGTGCCTCTTTCCCTGAAGAGAGTCAGGGAAAGAAACAAAGGGAAGAGAAAGGGTCTCTGCTATGAAGAGGCAAAACTGAGGGGCATAGGATTGAGCTCTTTGTTACCTGAGGCAGATTTGCCAGAGAAAAGGTATACGGGGGCTGTTGCATCCCCCTCTCCATCCTAGTACCACCCTCAGGTAATGGTACTACCTGCTACGTGCTTCTGGTGATGGGGTGCATGCCCTCGCATACAGAGGATGTGCTGGGTCCATCCCTGAGGAAGCCGACCTTGGGGTTCACCTGCAGCCTCCCACCTCTCCTTTTGCACGGGGAGGTGGTCAGGAAGCTGTCCGACTCCCTTGGGGTGGAACATTAGTATAATCAATGTTATCAAAACATTTGGATTTCAACAATGCTGACTTTTAACAGCTGCACTAGATAATTTTCTTTATTGAACTTGGACAGGCTTAAACCATAAGTGATTCAGTGATTGAAGGGATGAAAGCAACACAACAATGCATTAACATTCATCCCCAGAGATCTGCTTCTCTAATGCAGTTTAAACCAAATGTGCTGAAAGGGTAGAGCTCTGAGATGTATAATGATTGTGCAAGTGTCTTTTCTTTCCCGGAGGGAAGGATCTTTTTTGAAAGTGGCCCCACTTTTGCTTTAATCTGCATTGTCTGGGATTGTTTCTTCATATAGAGTCAATTTAATTTGCTTTGTTAAAGACAGTTCGGGGGCAATGTTTTAATTTTAGGTATTGAACAAATGTAGCACACAAAAATCTGCTAGCTATCCTTGGCATATATAATATTCAGTTTGGGGATTTCAGGTAAGAGAAATTAAAGTGCAGATTGTCTGAAATAAAGAGAATAAATAAATAGTTATGTGTAATCCAGAAAGACCTGATTCCTGGCAGGAGTATTTAAGGGATAATGGGAAATGAACTGGAATGCAGATACAGGGCTCCGGTGCTTAGAGCAGTGCCAGGGGACAGCAGGTTGTCTTGGTCCTGGAGCACTCTGCAAAAGAAGAGAAGAAAGGTGTTATCAAGGCATGGCTGTAAAGCAGAGATCAAGAGATAAGCATGGGTTTTATCTTATACATGCAGTGCTGTAACTGGACAGTAGAAGGATGTGGCTAGCAGGAATAAAACACAAGCCAGGATTCCAGTCGGTTTGTTTTCTTCTGAAATTTCTGGCACCAAGAGCAGTCAAAATTCAGCACTTTCCCTCCCTGTTTTTTTATTAAGGTAGTTATTACTAAACTCTTCACCTTTGATTTGCTTTTTTATAGGGGCTTTTCTCAGCATGCAGTCCCTTTAGATTTGGGCGTGATAACTAACCACATCCTGTGCACTGGACATTTGGCTTGCATCCCCATATCTTCCTGCTTGTAAGTATTTTATTCATTCTCTTTGCTTGTTTTTTTCCTACTTTTAAGGAGCAGATTCATCTGACAGGCTCTGGGTCTGATCCCAGGTCACGATGTCTTTGCTTTACATTGATATAAATAACTCTATAATCTGCAGATCCATGGGAAATGTAAATGATATAAGCATTTGATCCTATCTGAATTAATCTAAGTACCTTTATGGCTCTGAGAGTTTCCTTTTTCCAGCCCCACACAAAACCCCAAACAAAATATAGCTTGATTTTAACTGGCAACCGAGCCATCTGGGCACTTGTCATCTTAGATTTTAAAAGTCATAAATTTAAATCATATTAAATCATAATAAAAAATGAAATTAGATCATAAATTAAAAGGAAGACTTTGCTTGTGGCAGGAAATAGTTTTTCCTTTTCCTTGTGTGCACTTTTTTATTGAGTCAGTTGGTGACTGATCCTGTTTCCTAGGCAGAGTGGTAAAGGGATTCTCTGCTCCTGGAGGGTCCATCTGTAACAGGAAGAAGCAGCGTCCTACTTGTGGTCTTTCAATTGCCAAAGGCATTTGTGCAAGAATAAGAATAGTTCTTGCTAAACTCCAAGTGAGCAGTCATTCTTTGCCTTTCCTACCTACTGATGATCTTGGAGGTCTTTTCCAGCCTTGGTGATTCTATGATTCTATGATTCTAATCTTTCTACGTTTTCAACGGAATAAAATGTTGCTCACTTCTTTTCTGTCTAGAGCTACTGTCTAATTCAGTTGCATGGTGTTAAATTGGTACATTTCTCCAGTCTAGAGCAAATTGCCTTTCAAGGCTGAAGGGTTCCCTGTATGTAAAGTTCATTCAGTCCTTTGGTATGAGCATGCAAACATATTTTTAATGGCATTAAATACTTTGTGTTACATGTTAGCTCGAAGGATCATATGCAGTGATATAGTCCTATATGCTAAAGGAAATAAATGTAGAAAATGAAGGCAGTGAGGGGGAAGATGAAAGCATTAAATCACAAGCTCACTGGCCTTCATACATATATTGAATTAGCGAAGGTCAAGAGAAATCTTAATCTTTTTCATAGATGTAGTGAAAACTTGCTTCCAGCTTTTGGAAGTAATCACTGTGGTAACAGGACTTGGGAAGGCAACACACCTTTAGGGATGAGGAGGTTTCATCCTGGAACTGGTCTCACCGTATCGCCTGGGCTCTTTTCTGGGAACCTGCACAATCCTTCTCCTGCTCTTCCTGCCCTGATGCTGAACGAAGGAGAGGTGGTTCTGGTTTCAGGTCATGAGGGGATGATATCATTATCTGCTCACTCCTGGCTTTAACTTTCCAAAAGGGCAAAAGAGAGCAGAGAACACACTTGTGAGTCCTTTCATAGAGATAATCAGTGTCATCTTTAATGAATGTCCTCTGCCTCCCCTCTCCTACCTAAAACAAAGAACTGTCTACTTCATAAGGAGCACGCAATTTTTGCACAGACCCAGAGTACCATCTTGCAATTCATCTCCCTTTCCTAGCCATTTCCTAGCCAGATTAATGGCCAGTAATTTCAGTGCCATCTAGGATCTGTTAAGCACCAGATCCTCCCCATCAGGGGGACAGTCCCAAGTCATCCCTTGTGGGCACATTGTTCCAGTAGTGTGGAACTGTGCTTCTTCGACCCTCATCTCCGTGTCCCCTGGGACACACGTGGGTCCAACTGGATCTGCAGGAGGACAGTGTGTGCAGAGATAATGAAGCCTGGTGGCCGGAGGCTCCTTCTGCTAGGATCCATGGACATCTGACATGGGCAAGCTTCTTCAGCTGTCCTGCACTGGGTCAGCGAGCGACTCCCGGCCCTCCACAGAGCCCTCCCTTTTGAAGAAGACGGGTAGAAATCTAATCCTTCTGTCGCACTCATCCTCTGCCTTTTTGTATACATTGGGCTGAAATCAGCCAAAAGGGTTTTTAAGTTTTTAGGGAAGGCACGCAGATACAATTAACAGCATATTGATGTCTGATGGGATGAGGGACCTCACTGTTGTAACTATGGTAAAGGCAAATTAAGCTCTCCTCTGTTAGGACTTGTTTACAGTAAGAGCTTTTTAGAATACTTTCTACCTGTAAAGAAAGAGTTGATGGGCGATTGTGACAAAAATATTACTTTATGTAGCATAAAACCGCTGATTTTCTCTGATGTCAAATTGTCTCTCTGCTTAAACATTTTGAAGCCTCTGAAACAGCCAAGGTATTTCTCAGCTTGTAGTCACAAAAAGCCAGGAAGAACCAAGAAAACAAAGTGCTTATCTATGGCTGATAAACTCCCAAGAAAATGAATCTCAGACTTATCTTTGCTTCCTGTTCCTCAATTTTTAGGGCCTCAGTGGTTGTGAGTATGCTCCATTAAATTATATTTCACTGAGCCTGGAGAAACAGAGTTGTTGCATCAAGATACGCAGAGAAATACAATACAGGCAACTGGATGGTAAAGGATTTATGACATTGGGATTAGGAAGAAGCTCTCTGTTTACTGCATGCCATCCTGGAGAGTGCTGCAGTCTCATTTAACATTCACCTTAGACTGAACTGGGAGATGACTACTGTCTCAGCTATGCTTAAGATTAAATTACATATGTTACATATAATTTGGCACCCAGGGCATATGCTAATCGATGAGGCCTCTGCTCCTGACCACATTTCCATTTTCTGAAAATGCAGGTTTTATGACAGGTGCCATCAGAGATGCAAACAGTTTTGGCATGGCTAGCCAGGCTGATACTGCATGGTACCTGGGATTTACCTCTTACATAGTGATGGCTTGCTTAATCCCTCACCTACCCAGTTTGCTCTGGTTTTGGTGAATGCCAATTTGCCTATCTCCCACTTAACACAGAATAAAAGAAAAGATGAAAAACTCCAACTGAGCCTGCCTACAGTATCTGCCAGGTAGCCCTACCCTTGGAATAAGAATGGTGGTCCTCATCTGTGAAAAGTGATTTATACCAAGGACATGAACGGAGAAACAATGCACAGTTGGAGGAAAATACTTAAATAGTAGTTCTGGTTGAAAAGCAGGGATGTACAAATGACACCACGCGTCTAGCAGAGCCTTTCCTTGCGTGCCAGCCCTCATATCTGGGGACTAAAATAGCAGAACAAGGTTTTGCTCTGTTGTACATCTGAAACCAGCAGAGCGTGGAGGTGGAGTCTGTGCCTTCTTGGTGCAGTGAGTTGTTTTACTGAAATGCGTGAATCTATCTAAGCAGTTTGCCCATCAGAGCAGCAAGGCTGTGTAACAGCGGAGTAATAGCAGTGGGAAAACTCAGCCGGTGTCAGAAAGGCAGAGTATGACCTGGCATTTTCAGTGGTGGGGCTGGACTCGATGACTCAGGAAGACTCCTCAAGCCATACATCCCTGTCCTGGGATTGCAGAGGTGCCTCTGAGAAAGTAATCCGGATCCAGCTACACCACAAAATCTGAGACCCCTGGGTGACAGGTCCCAGTTCTCCTGTCCCAGGAGTTTTCAGGACTGGTTATTAGGGAAGCCTTCTCCTGTCAGAGTTCCTCTCCATCTCCAGTTATTCAGCAATAGCACTTTAAATTAAGTCTTTGCCTTAAACCAAAACAACTTTCCAACAATAGATGAGGGAAAAGTAGGGACCACTACAGAATTTTAAAATTTTGGTTCCTCAGTTGTATTCCTTGATGGGTTTATGGCTCTTGGAAAGACAACGGGTTTATTGCAGTCAGCCACTTTCAATTTTACCATTATACTTTGAAGTCAGTGACAAAGTTCCCAGTCATTTTTTGGGGACCAGGTTTGGGCTTGATGTTTTGTTGTTGTTCTATTTAGTTTTCAGAAATGCACAAAACCAATTACCAAACAAGAAGGTGAAGCTGACATCTGGCTTTATTGGGGGTTATTCCTTTAGGAGGATTAGGGTAGGAGAGACAAATGGTTATGCCACTTACCTTCTTCTCCCAGCAGAAGCAGGAACCTGAGCCGAAGCAGTAGCTGTGATGCACTAAATAAAACTGCTTGTGGATCCCCCTCCTGAAGGCTGGGGGGTCTGATTTGCAGCGTGGCAGAGGTTCGTGCAGCCCTAGGACTGTAGCCGCATGTCTGTCCAGAACAGCATTTCACCCCTGCCTCATGTCGCTGGCGGAGCTGGCCTGGCTGCTCTCCTCTCCGGCAGCATTGCCAGGCTGGAACAGCACCAGGGAACGTCGTCAGGGATCAGGATCGGATCCATTTTATTTCCCTACACTTTTTGTACCTTTCCTATGAATACTACTGAGATGTCAGGACCAGATATGTTCACACTCCATAGGATTTTGCTGTTTTACTCCAACAGGTTACAGATGGTTAGTAGAAATCCTTTTAGACTGAGTAGGACCTTACACTTTAGGTCCATATTTTTAAATGTGTGATTAAAACAACACAGATTTTTTTTTTCTTCCTAAAATATTACCCAAAGAGCCACTTTGTAGCTGAAGCTACATTTTATGATGAGATTCATTTACACATCACATCACTACGCAGTGTGAGTGAGGCAATTAGGATCTGGGCCATAGTCATTTGGAATCAGAGTTTACAGTGCCTCTGATCTCACTACAAAATACTCAGTTAAAAATAGCCCAACTGACATTGTAATACCTATAAAGCCTCTGATCTCACAAAGCACTCACATCTCTGCTGTGAGGTTCTGATTAGTCCTATTTAAGATCATAAATTTTCTACCAACTTCAAAGGAAGTCCTACGCCAAAGTTCTTACTTGTACCAGGGCCAAAACTGTTAATGGTAAAAGTAGAACGTAGCGGATTTCAAATTTGTGAAGAATTTAAAGGCTTTTAACTTCTGCCATGTTAAAGAATTTATGTGAATTAATTCCTTAAGTTATTATAAAGAAATTCAATTAATAATGGATCTGCTTTTCATTATGACGAGTAATCAAGGATAAACATCTTCTATATCAAAGCTCATCTGTTAAAAAGGATAGATTAGCTATAACGCACTTAACTACTTCCAGAACATGAAATGAACACGTATTGTTCCATTACTTAATTTTGGATCACTAAATTAAAGACAGTTCAAAAGGAGTGTAATCTCATAAAGATCTCTCTTTGTTCAGTCTGTTGTGACTTATTTCACGAGGTACAATAAATACTGTTTCTTAGGGGCTAAATGCTATTAGGGTTATAAAATGGTTTTGGTTTAGTATCTTTTATGCATTACTATGAGTTATATACCACAAGGGTAAGAGTATTTTTATCTGGTACTTGCAGATACAGTTTTATATTCCTGCATATCTTGTAGGCTATCAGGATGCTCGAGTAAGACTACCAAAAGCTCCGCAATAAAACAATAAATGCAATAAGCAAACAATAAACCACCATCTGGAATGTAACCTTTTATCCATGAAAACATGGATGTGTATGTACTAGTAAATTATCCAGGCCAGGGCATAGGCCTGTCATCATTTCTCCTGTTGAATTAGCAAGCACACCTCCTGGCATGGTTTTGGCCAGCTAGCACCCTCCAAGCAATGCCTGGACATATTTGGCGTTAGGATTGGCCATCATTCATTCCCAAAGGCAGCTGTGATTTGGCCATCCTGTCCATGGCGATAAAAGGGAGTTTAGCCATCTTGATGCGGCGTGCCACACACGTTGTCCCCGAAACCAGAGAATAGCCTTGACCTGTTTAATATAGTAGTATAGATGTAGTTCTGAGGTACAAAAGATAAAATAGGGTTTAAAAACGTAGAATTAGATTCTACCTACTGCTTAATGTAGTCCTTATTTACTCAGGCACTTAGGGCTTTTTACAGCATCCAGCTTAACCTCCTAAATTTAATTTACAGTGCAAAAGTACAGTGGGTAACTATGCAAATAACTTCAGTGACTGCAAAGCAAACTTCTTCGCATTTTCAGTGGGTATCTCCAAGGCTTCTCAGAGAAGAAACAGCATCGGCAGAAAAGTACCTTATACTTCTGAAGCGTCTTTAGTTCAGGTTGGGGCTTCTGTTGTCACACCTAGTGTCAAAAAGTGTCAGCCTCTTGAAGAAAGAGGTACTTTACTAAGTTAGCAGAGTTAACATGTTTAAAAGAAAAATTATAAGGCTGAACATTGCCGAGAACAGTGCTGGGACACTTCCATGGAAATTCAGAGAGATACTTGGGCAGCTGTGTCACATGCAAAAGGAGAGACCCCCAGACTGCCGCATCATTACTTTAAGGGCCTGATTCTGTCTCTCTGGCCGATGCTGACGGTGTTTGCTCTCTCTGTCACCATGAAAATCAGTGGGATTTTCCTCAAAGCCTCTAACTGTGAATTAGAGATAACTGTATTGAACTGGGACCACAGGACAAGGCTGAAAGCAAGGTCAAGATGAGAGGGACCATGCTGGGAATGTAGTTCTGTATGGATATTGTCTTCCTAGCGGGAGGAAGGCTCGCTGCCTTTCCCTGTCGTGCCTGAGTATCTGCAGTGAGAGGTTGACCATGGATGGATGGATAGAAAGATTGCATGTGGATGATTATATGCAGAAAATGAGCTTCATTTCCTACCCACTTGCACCTTGCATTATCTGTTTTGTATCAAAACAAAGGCAATGGGTTACGCCATGTAATTCAGCTACAGCACATCACCTTTGTACAGGCAATTCCCTATCACCAAGCCTTCTCTTATGCTTCCAGACTGCACCTGGGCATTGACTACATCAGTTTAAAGAAAAGCAGCTTAGCATACCCTGATCTGCTTGTCCTGTGCTTCTCGGACCTTTGCCAGCACCCGAGTTTCCAGGTTCCAACACGAAGCAGCTGAAGGCAAAGCTTTTTCAAAGATGGGATCTCTTCCCCGCTAGGGTTGACTGCCCTTAGATAGTCCCCTCGCGTTCGCTGAGCTGCCAGGGCTGCCCGTTCAGTCGGGATTTTGATTGTAGGTGTCAGAAGCTGTAACACTTCACTGAAACATGCCTGCCGTTGAGATCCCCGTGGCAGCGTTAGAGCAGGATGCATTTTGATCTTTGAAACTATTTGATCCATTTCATAAATGTATAGTAAGAAAGCAGGTCTGGCAGATTTTCTCATTCTGAGTACCTCTGGCAAGGCAGTATGGAGTAAGCGGCTAATGGTAGTGGATTTGTGGTGTTGAGCAGCCTTGCTCTAGGTTGGGGAGCTGAAGTCTTGAGAGGGATTTTTCGTTCCTTGACTAGCTTTTATCCACAAGACAAATCTGGATTCCAATATGTCTGTTCCATATAAAGTACATTTCTGATTGTGCCATTCCTCAGTTAAACAACTCATGGTGGAGAAGGGTCAATTTTAATTCATTGATGGGTAGGATTTCTCCTAATCCCTGCATTTTGGAAAATAGAGATATATAGATAGTTGTTAGCTAATGGTTTAAGAATTGCAGCTTAGTGCTAAGGAATAATAACTTGTAACTCTGAAGAACTAGATTATCTAAGGCGCGCATTAAATCACATATTTGCTAGTAAATTAATCTTTTTTTTTTTTTCTCCTTTCTTGCAGTTCAGAAGGATACAATCTTACATTGTCCTGGACTTGAGCAGTGAAGTATAAATCTGATCACTGGCTGACTTGTCATCTCTTCGTTGTGACAGAAAAATGGTCGTCTAAAATAAACCCTTTGTTATGCTGCTAAAACTGCCTTTGAATCCAAGATCTGTTGTGATTTTTAAAACACAAACCCAAAAATGTCAGAACCCGACCCTTCATCTGGATTTGTAGGAAACATGGAAAATGGGACTTTTCTGGAGCTGTATCCCACATCCCTTTCAACTTCAGTGGATTCATCGCCTGGCCGTTTATCCAATGTCTATGTCTATGTTTCTATATTCCTTAGTCTCTTAGCTTTTCTCCTTTTGCTATTGATCATTGCACTTCAGAGGCTGAAAAACATAATTTCTTCCAGTTCCTCCTACCCAGAATATAATAGTGATGCTGGAAGTTCTTTCACTAATTTAGAGGTTTGCAGTATTTCTTCCCAGCACTCTGCTCTCTCAAACCTTTCTTCATGAAACTAACTGAAAGAAACGCATAGGGAATGGAAGAGCTTTGTCTAGTTTCTTGGGGAGGTAGTGCATGCAACATTTGCCTTAGAAGAGTATTATGAAGAGGTGGCTTTTAAAGTTTCCTTAGGGTTGTTTTTTTCTTTCCTTTTCTAGTCTTCATTTCCCCTTTTACTAATGTTCCTTTTCATTTTGGACAATGGATAATGACACTTGATCATCGTTTCATGCCTGTAACAGTGATGCTGTCTTTTTCTCACACATACGCAGTGTTCATTAAGAGTATTCCTGCCAAAGTGTAATATGGTTCTAACTGGATGTGTCATTTTTCTGCTCTAGTTGTGACCCCTTCCCTGGTTTTGTATCAGTAATATGCTGACTACTTTTCTTTTTCCTTTTTTAATTAGATAAGGACTTCTGGATGAAATCCCTATTGCGAAAGTATCAAAAATCAGCTTAAATTATAGATATAGTCCTTTGGACAACTTAAAGTTGTTGGTATTGTTTCTTTTTTAATTTTCACATCATCTTCAGTATTTATTGATGTTTATAAAACACAACTAAAATCCATTTCTTGAAGAATGTTACTTTTGTTTATTTGTACTCCCAACTCATTCTGTGTAAAGTCTCTGTATTTCAGTTTTTGAATCTCTTTGGTTAACTTAGTAAAGTGACTACAATAATGATGCTCACTGCTGAATGTGTGGAGGTATTTTTGGACCCCGTTGCCTCTAATTTGCCTAATGACTTGTTCCTCCAGGGGGCAGCTTTTGCTGCTGAATCATACGTAGCACACAACGCCTTCGCATCCCTCACTCGTCCTGTAGCTTATTCTTGATGGATACCAGTACAGACCAGTGGTTTCTTGTAAAAGATCTGCATACAACAAACATAGCTGGCAACTGAATAGCTCCTGTAACTGTCCTTTAGGCACAAGATGTTTGTACTCACGTAAGCAGGGCCAGTGGGGACAGAAATTGATTGTAGTGAGGAGGACTTTCTGGGCCAGATTTTCTCCTGTCATTTCACAAATGCACACTGGGGTGGAGGAGGGGCATGAGGATCTGCATGATGGCCAGGCAGACCTGTGCTCTGACACTCAGGAGGCGCAAAGTGTACCCGCAGAGGGTAGGAAGAGATGGGAAGGAAAAGGCAGTGGCTCTGCCCCTTTTCTCCATCAGCGTAAGGAGAGGCCAGAGATGAAGGGGTGAGAAATGGATGGTCCTTCACAGTCTCACTCCTCTTTGCGACGCCATAGTCTGGCTTATGATTTCCCCCTGCCCAAAATGTAATCCAGCACGCAATTTCTGCAGTAAAATAATTAGCAGCATTGTGAACACAGGATCCTGTGGTCAGCTGGGAATTAAGCCAAACGATCAAAGAAACGGTTCGAAATGCCAAGTGTGACCTGCTAGGCTTGCAGCCCCGCACTGTGCGGTGCGATTCCTTGCTGTCCTGACTGCACCACGTGAGCACAGCCCAGTCCTGCCACTCAAGTCCGTGCAAATTTTGCTTTCGCGGCAGGATCCAAGTCACTGGAGAGACTCGAGGAAGGGTATGGAAATGTCACTGCCGTTTCTGTTGCTGGCATAACCGCGCGCGGAGCTGCGGGCGATGGGCCGGTCTCGGCAGGAGCGCGGGGCGACGGCTCTCCCCGCGCACGGCGCTCCTGCCCAGCACGCCGACGGGCTAGGGAGGCAGGCGGCCTCCCCACCAGATTTGTTAGAGATACCCTCCTGACGAGCTGTCAGTGCAGTCATCAGCAAGACACATTCTGCCATTAACTACACAGGCTTTGAAAGAGAAATGTGGAAAGCCCGGTGTAAATATAATGGTTAGAAACGCAGCTGTTCAGTGCCAAACAACATACAGACGATGCTGGAGTTGGTGTTTTCAATTTTTAAAAGCGAACCTACGGTATGGTAAGTGGTAATGACTTATGGTGGCGATTAGCTCCTTACAAAGCTCAAAGAACTTGCTGACTTGTAAAGAACTTAAGTCTGCACATTCTCTGAGCCAAACTGGTTTTATCAATATATTTAGTCTCTGGAATATTTTATTCATCTAGACAAAAAGTTCTTGTAAGTCGCTTTTCACTGTAATTGATGAGAAGCCTTGGGAAAAGAGTTAACTATTTAAAAGGGATCAGGAAACATTATTTCCTTTCTGAAAGCTCTTCCAAAGTCCAAACCTGTAACAGAATGTATTTGTGTGTTGACTGGTAGATAAAAAGAAATGAACCATAAATCAAGATGGAGCAACTGTTCAACTATCTTCTCTTACCTAAAAAGTTGTAAATTTGTTGCTTCCTTTGCTGCAGATGCAGGAATTTAATGAAAAGCAGAGATGAGACCACAGGTTGAAATAGGTATTTGTTCCCAGCGATATGTTTCCCATTACTAGCTTATGCTTGCGGTTATAGAGACATTTAATGTTAAATACAGACTGTTGAAAACGCATTGACTTTGTTCAATGAGCTGTTGCCAAGCTTCACAAGAGCAAGAAGTATTTTTCAGACTGCACAAAGTAGCAAAGGTAACTGAAACAACACATTTGATTTTGCTTTGTACTTTACTAGATGCTATTATTTTTTTTTCCACTCTGCAGTGACATATGGGACTATATACAGTCATCATGATTTCAGCTGAGTTGCACCTGTTCTCGTCAGGACAGATTTGAGTAGAAACAAGTTGGATCCGACAGAATAGCATCAGGAGAAGCCACAGGCAAAAAGCACCATGGCATTTTTGAGGATTACTGAGTACTAGTTCTTCATGAAAAAAATAAAAAATAAAAAAAAAAACCCAACTTGAGAACCTGAGCTTGAGTAACTTGAGCTAGAGTTGCAGGGATTTTCTGCCGTGGTAAATTGAAAAACAGATTAGATTCTTCATTTTCATCAAATTTCTGTGTTTTCTACCTCTGCCTCTCTCTGTCTCCCCTTCTTTCTGTCACTCACAAACCAAACAGACCTGGACAGGCTGGAGAAATGGGCAGAGAGGAATCTCATGAAGTTCAGCAAGGGAAAATGCAAAGTCCTGCACCTGGGGAGGAATAACCCCAGGCACTGGGACAAGCTGGGGGCTGATCAGCTGGAAAACAGCTCTGCAGAGAAGGACCTGGGGGTCCTGGTGGACAAGAAGTCGACCATGGGCCATTAACACACTCTTGCTGCAAAGGAGGCCAAGAGCACCCTGAGCTGCATTAGGAGAAGCTCTGCCAGCAGGTCGAGGGAGGTGATCCTTCCCCCTGCTCAGCACCAGTGGGACACCTGGGTTGCTGTATCCAGTTCTAGGCTCCCCAGTACAAGAGAGATGTGGAGCTACTGGAACGAGTCCAGTGCAGAGCTAGTAAGATGATTAAGGGACTGGAGCATCTCTCATATGAGGAGAGGCTGAGGAGCTGGGACTGTTTAGTATAGTGAAGGCTCGGGAGGATCTCATCAATGTATATAAATACCTCATGGGAGGGAGGAAGAAGAGGGAGCCAGCATCTTCTCAGTGGTGCCCCGTGACAGGACAAGAGGCAATGGGCATAAACTGAAACACATGAAATTCCATTTTACTGTGAGGGCGGTCAAACACAGGCACAGGTTGCCCAGAAAGGCTGTGGAATCTCCATGTGTTGACCTGGGCAACCTGCCTACAGCTGGTCCTGCTTTGGGCAGGAGGGCTGGACCAGATGATCCTCAGAGGTCCCCTGTCCATGCTGTGATTCTGTGATTCATGTCAGTGCAAAAACTCAGCAGTTTCTAGCTCGCTGCCTCCTCCTGATGTGTTTTCTCATATCTGGAGCTGAGTAAACAATATCTTTACTAGGGGCTGATTTGTTCAATAGCTTGTTACTAAAGAGCTCCTCTGTTCTTCCTCCTGCCTGCAGCCACACACTTTCCCAGCTTTTCCACTGCCTTTTTGTGGAGTAGGTTCACATTTCACAGTCGGCTTTTGCCCTGGACCCCTTTTGTTTTTACTAAGCCCTCTGACTGCAACAGTGCCATTAGCTTCAGTAATATATCACTCCAAGACTGCATGGCTTCAGGTAGTTGCAACGCATACCTGGAAATCAATGGAAAGAAAAATACCAATAAAGCATGGATAGGGAAAGAACAGAATGAGCTTCTGGAGCACACAGAAAAAATATTTTGCTTTAGTTCAACAAATACGGTCCATTTAAGTGTATTTAATCAAAGAGTACCTGGTGAAGGCTGTAGCCACCTCTGTATCTAAGATTAGACTCTCTTGCATTGCTGGCTACCATGGCCCTAGTGTCAGGTTAACTTATTACATTTGTTTATCCTCAACGTTGAATCCCTATGGAGCACTGTGCTCCACTGTACTTGAGCTTTTTTCCTTCAGAGTCTTTTTTTTTGGTGAGATCACTGGGGAAGACATCTGTGTGGGAAGGTTATTTACAAAGTCCATATACCTCCCATTCTTCTTGACAGGACCGTTTTCACTGCATCTGTTATGGTTGTCTAAGGAAACATTGTGATTTACAGGCCAGCTGCTTCCCCAGCTGAATGGCCTTTTCACGTCCACAGCCCCTCGTGCGCTCCCAAAGACAATGGCCCCACTCTGTGGCTGCAGCAGAGGATTACATGCCCCAAATTCAGGGTGCAAAAGTAGCCTGAAGTCCTTTTTTCTTCCAAGAAATGTGGGCTTGCTCTTGCTTATGTCTTTGGCACAACATAGAGCAGCCCTCAAGCTGTTTTACACTAAATGACCTATGTGATGCCCGCCAGTCTGACGTGCAAATGGGACCCACGTGCAACCACAGCCCCACTCTCACACCATGAAACTCCTGGCTCTGTCAGACCACCCATAAGTGGGGTGGCCCAAACTGGCCAAGATGCTGTCCCGGGCTGGGGCTTGGCCAGGGACACTTTGCTGATGCTACATGAAGACGTTTTCATGGCTCCTCCCAGCACTGGAGATAAAAGCAGCATCAGCATCCTGTGTATTCGCTTTCAAGGCCAGGTAAGCACGTTAGTATAATCATGGTAATCACCACCCAGGTGACAGCAAGCAGGACCAGGTGAGATGAGCTATTTTTCACTTCTTTGGGTGTTTTCTTTGTTTTAGATCAGTGGGAGCTGATCACCCACTGTAATTCTGAAAATCCCAGCAGGTGGCTATCAGCAGGTTTAGGATCTCTACAAGCCTTCAGGAAATCAGACCGGGCTCCTTTGCACGGTTTAAGTTCACCTTCTGTTCCTTACGGACAGCATTACAATGGGTGCATTTGTTTCAGCGGTCAACACGCTCGCCAAAAGATGCAGCTTTAATACAATTAACCTCTGTGAGAAGCTTCAGCTAAAAAATTAGAAGCAAAAAAGTCTATTTTTTTAAAGTATAATCTAATGTATAATTTTTTACAAACAAACTTCAGAAGTTTTCTTTGGAAAATTATATTTTTGCCAAAATATCTATTTCTAAAGAATAGTCGAAAACTATTTGGTTGAATTATTAAAAATGGAGCATTTTATCCCAGCTGTGCTGTCATAAATATTTTTGCCCACAGATTTTTCTAGGTAAGACATTCTACTGTTGTAAGGGGCATATAATCACTCTATACTTTCATTTCTCTGCCTTAACCTCAATAAACAGGTGTAGGTGTCTGTCAGAGCAATTTTGCCACATATATTTACTCATGAAGCTGCACTTGTAATACTGCATACTGATTTCATCATACAGACCAGGTCCTAGAATATGTTTACATCCCTTTTTTTGCCATAAAATATTATTAGTAAAGTATAAAATGGAGACTAAACTGTTAGTTAATGAATTGCACCTTCACTGCCTCTTAAACACAGACCAGTTTGTCTTTTGTATTAGAATATTAGTTGCAGCCAATAAATCATTTGCATGGCTTTATCTTGAGCCTGGGCTCAGCAGTTGCTGACAAGTAAGAAATAAATGCAAAGGACATATTTATGCCAGAGGTTCCCTGCATGGTTTGCGCAGGGCAAATCCTTTTCCTGCTCCCTGGATGCTGCTCCAGTGCTCGGAGCCATGTGTGCGGGGGGGCTGTCTGTGAGGTACCCCCACGACTGCACCTCTTTGCCCAAACAGCTTTATTGGGATGCAGAAGATGGAAGCAAGCACTGAGGCTTGCAGATGATATTAAACTAGGGCAAGCTGCAAACACCTACCAGGATAAAGGAATAATACAAAAGCACCCAGTGAGAACAGAAGCATGGCAGGGAGTGAAATGAGATGCAGCCTGAAAAACATGTAAATTAATGTGTCTGAGGCAGAAGCAAGCTGAAAAAGGACCACTGGTGGTGGGAGAAACATGGGCACCAGTGACAGAAAAGCATCTTCTGATGGGGGGGTGGTGAATTAGGCACAAACGGGCAACATTGAAGCAAAAAGGTAAGTAAGACTACTATCCCCCACGAGGCACACGGTGCCTTTTTCTCCTGTTCTCAGTGCCAGTGCTGGGTGCCACATGAGGACAGGTTAATGGGCAGGGGGTCACCGAGGTTCGTACCTGGGCAGGTAACCACCGGCCCGTGTATAGGAAGCACCCCGGTCGCACACCCCACAGGGCCTCCGCTCCGGCTGCAGCTCTGGCGTCGCTGCTCTGCTCCTGAATCCTTTGCCTCTGGCAAAGTATTTTCTGCTCAGGGGCATGTGAGAGTCCTACTCCTCCCCTTACTCTAGTGCCTTTTTGCAGCCTCTTTGCATCTGAAAGCTCCGAAGGATTGCTCAATAAACAGCACTTCATCGGGGCTGCCACCAAAAGGTTTTCCCAGGCTGCCATGATGCCTCTGCACAGCCAGGGCTGCAGGGCGGGAGCCAGAGCAGCCGCCTCAGGGCACCCCCCAACACAGCCCGCGGGCCTGCGGCCACTGTCCTCCCGGAGCTACCGAGAAGGCACGGGGCGGCTGTGACTGATGGCACAGAGAGCCTGGCTTGCATGCTTAGACCCAAGCCGCAACCTCCACGGGGAAGCGTGTCTTCACCAAACGCAGATGGCACTAATGGTGTGACCCGACAGGTACCTCGTCTGCTGGAGACACTGAGTTGTTGTTTCCCATCCTACCACCTGTGCTTCAGCACATCTGGAACTAACTGCTTTTCAAAAACTGTTCTTTACACATCCAGAGAGGGCTTTTTGATGAGAAATATACCTCTATCTTCACAGTAATTTTGCATGTTATTGTGACACTGTTGGAAAACCCATAGGACTGTGCCTAGTCTCTATGGCAAAAAGACTGAAGAACAAGTAACAAATTTTCAGTAGTTTCTTTCAAATAAAAGCTGCTTCATTGTTTTCAGTTTCCATTCATGCTTCACGAGGTTGGGTTTATTCAGAAAACAACTCCCAAATGAACATGTAATTGTATCTCTGCATGGATACTTTTACTTCATTAACTTTTCTATATTTGAGGAACTTGCAAATACACTATTCCAGGTTAGACCCCTATGTTATGCTCATGAAGAAATGTCCAGCTTTGCAATTTCAGCCATCAGCATGAAAACAAGTGCTTGTGGGGAAAAAGGGTAACACCAATGTCTGATCCCAACAGTGGGTTAAAGGCTGGGTTAGATTTACCAGACCATTTGGCTGGACCCAGGTGGTCCTAATTTCATGGTGTGTGTTGGAGGCATGGAAGAAACTGCCAGGCCCGTTGATGCAAAGCGAGGGGCAAGTCTGTGCTTTGCAGCAGGTGAGGTGAGCTCCTGCAGTCCCATCCTCACCCAGAATGGGTATCATCTAGTGCACAGGCTCCCTCCCACACTGCCGCACTCTCCCGCATCCTCTGCTCTTGCACGGGCTGGTGGCCCAGGGCAGACCTGGTCCTTGCACAGGTGCTCTGGAAAGACCGTGCCCGGAGATCCTGGCTTGGGCAAGTCCACGCTGCACATGTTTGATGGGCTCTGTGACTCCAGTAACCTCCTAAATAAACTCCATCCAGTGACATTAGTGCGTTTTCTACCTCCACATGTTTCAAAAAAGCAAACACAGTGAAGTGCCCCTTTAGCAAGTACTACACACCCTTGCCCAAGCTCTGTTCTCAGTTACTGATGTGAGGTCAGCAAAGCTGTTCTGGAGATATATGCAATCAATGACAAGAAAAACATCTCATCCTCTGTTGTTTCTCATAACTGCACCTGCACCACACCTCTGTCAGCCCAGCTGCTGTCTTCAAGTGGTTTTCTGTGGCTGTTGGCATGTAGGGTCAAAAGTTACTGACTAAAGGACTCTGCCATCTCCTCTTGAATCTCTGTTTTTTTCATCTAGGAAGCAAAGTTTTTTTCTGGCTTCCATATCATAAAGACTGTTGCAGGTAGATAAAAATGTTAATTCATTGATGCACACTTTAGCTGGCCTCAGTAGCTCAACCTACATGTATGGATTGAAAAGGGACCCACCAGCTGTATGTAACATAATCAAGCCCATTCCCCAGAAAAACCTCCAGAAAAAACTGTATCAGTAAACTCTCCATTGTGTTAGAAAACATCATAGCTCATGTTGAAAGAAGATTGGACTGACAGATTTATAATTGCTTGGATCTACTGAGAATTCAGAACAAGGCAACCTGTCTGACCAAAGGCGCTTTCTAGTGTCTAACTCGTCAGTGTTCATTAAGTGGAAAGGTAGGCTGCTGTGATGAAGAAGAGTACCAGATACAGTAACTTGAACTTCAGCAACATAAAAAGCAATTAGTTAGGTACTAGAGTCAGAGTTCTTCATTCAAAGTGGGAGAGAAGACAGAAGAAAAAATAGCTTTGCATTATTTTGCATTACAAAAAATTATTGTAATTTTCTAATACAAGGGTGGTTACAGAAAGAAAGGGAAAGTGGAAAAAAGAGCAATTAAGAGAGACAGACTGGCTGATAAATGCTTTTGCTCACCTTGAGTCCTCCTAGCTTCTGTCATCCAGATTTGTTCAAAATAGCTATCAAAAGGGCAGAGCTCTGCCGCTGCTCTCTCCTATACCCTAATCCATCTGAGTAGATGTCCTCTTAAAGTCACCCTGCTGGGATGATCATCTAAGATGGTTTTTGGTTTGCTTCCCCAAGGACCGATCCCAGCAGAGGGAAAAATGAAAAGGAAAAACCAAGGAAGTTTTAGTCAGAATAGAGCTGGATACATAAATAAATAGGTATACAAATAAATACATAGAGAATAAGAGAAGGAAAACAGAGTTGGAAAAAATGTGTAGGTAGAGAGATGGAAGAGGTGCAAATTCAGTTCAAATTCTATATAATTTTTCCATTCAAAGAAAAAAGAAATGGATGCAGAAAGACAAAAGGAAAAAAACAGAAAAAATATTGCTTTGTGGCAAACCACCCACTAACTACTTCCTATTTACAACTAGAGACCCACCATGCAAAACAGATAAGTGGAAGGGTAATTAGGAGAACGGATATGATTAAGTGTTTGGGGAGCATGGTATCTGCTCTGCCCGTGTGTTCGGCTGCTCCAGGAAATGTGCCAGAGAGAACGGAGAAAAAGATTCATCTCTGCAGACAAGAAATGATGGGCAGGTGGACTCTGCCTTCAGTAACGCCAGGATCTGTGAGCTTTGAGCAGGGTTTGAGCAAGCCAGGATCTGCTCCTCATCTGCTTCCACCTGCACCCCCTCCGGACAGCCTCAGGGACTGCCCGGCAGCTTCAGGTGCCCACGGCCGGTGGGTGCTGGCCGCTGCCTCCCCTCTCCCCACAGCCAGGACGCTGCAGGAGCTGCTGTGAGATGATAGTGTGACTGCCCCCGCGAATGTCAGCTATAAATGCCTTAGGACACCTTCATGGTCACCTAAAGCAGCTATCTGGCCTATGCCTTGCTTGGAAAAAATGGTTTTATATCCTTTTTTTTATTTCTGCTTTGTTGTTTTTGTTTTCTTTAAAGCTAAGACATAAAATTAACTTGGAAAAGCAGAACTCACTTGTATCTGAAGATACTAACTTCTGTTATACTGACATTGTCTACTACTATAGGGACTGTGGCAAAGGGAATAAATAAATAAAAGCAGAATGAGAGCAAGGCAGAGTACAGGAGTGAGGGATTGGCTTTGCCTTACATCATTCCTGAGGATCCCAGGATTTACGGTTGATTTAATCTGTTTTTTTTTCAAAACTAAAACTGTAAATAAATGATGCTAGAAGCAGCCCAACTGTTCCCCCCACCCCTCACCAGAGCTGCATTAGCCCACATACTTTTGTCTGTATAAGTGGGAGCAGGATGACCCAAGGCTGCACCTGCTCCCTGGACCTGGGCCAGCGCTGGTGTAAGGGCCATACACCCGCATCGGTGTAGTGCTGTCCCATAAGCCCGTATAACCTCTAGAGCAGATCTCCTCTTGTCCATCTAGCTCAGAGCATCAGGAGGAGAAGTTCATAACTATCCGTATTCATCCCTGCAGACACATGCTTGCAATCCTCTTTCTATTGTATTGGTGTATATATATCAGGCTATAAATTATAGGTACATACTATAGACATTGTGGAAATACCATTCCTGGAGATACTTAAAACTCACCTGGGGAAGGCCCTGGGCAGCCTGCTCTGGCTTTGAGGTTCCCCTGTTGTGAGCAGGAGGTTGGACTAAATGATCTCTATAGCTCCCTTCCCATTTAATTTTTCTATGATTCCGTGATATGAGTTAATCTGAGACCAACACTGCATGAGCAGAGAAGAAAGTAATGTAGAAGTACAAAACTTGTCCATTGCTACTGGCTGTAACACCAGCATTTGTACTTAGTAAAGTCTAGTCTGGTGTAAAACATAATATGGATCCTATTACAATTCAAGCAGTTTCTATCATTATCCTAGCCATGCTAGTTCATACGCTTCTTCTAAGGCAAAGCGAGGAAGGTGATGGTGCCAAGTCTATGAAGACCACCATCATTCCTGCAGCCCTGAAGATCACTGGCTCTAAAGTAACTCCAAGCCTTCAGTGCAGAAGTGGATTTTTGGTATGCCAGCACTCTCTGGTTCCTGAGGTCACCAACCCAGCTTGCCATACACTACCACTTTACTGTTCTCTTTTCCAAAAGATGATTTGCAAGAGTATTAATGCACCAGTTTATGTCTCTGCATATTGCAACTGAGAGAGGCTGGAAAAGAGTAACACTATGAGCATGACTTTCAATGAAATTTTTTCCGGTTAAATGATTAGCTTTCACTGACTTCATTATCCCTTGTAACCTGTATTATAATAGTACTCAAGGCTCTGCCCATCTCCACATCACCTTAGTCAAAACCATTTGCACTTAAGTCATGTTCATGTCTCAACTCCATTTAAAATCCATCAACAGCCACTGTGCCCTTCGGTCATTATTTCCATTGGGAGAGCCTCAGTACTGTTCACCTTATTACCTTCTACTATGCCCTTACAGCTAAAGATAACTTTTAAAATTTCTATGCTTAAAACAATGCAGCAGCTTGGGAAGCAGGGTAGGAGGCACTGGTTTCAGCAGAAAAAAGATTAGATACTTGTTGTGTTTCTGAAACAAATGATGTGCAGACAGTGGGCAATGATTCTACTGGAATTAACCTGCAAGCAGCCAAACCTGCAGCAGAGTCCTACGCAGATATTTCCTATCTTATTCCATCTTCTCTGTTCACTGAAAAATACAGGTTACAGTTTACTGAAATGAGCTTCGTGCATTTCTGTCAAAATTGTTTGGATTAAATAAAACACATTATAAGTTGAAATGTTTTATTACAACATTTTTGAAACAAGCACTCTTCTCAAAGAAGATTGTTTTGAACTATATTTAAAAGTGATTCAAATATCTCTGGTTTTAAAAGAAGTATCCAAAGCATGTCTGTACAGATTAAATGAAACAATTTTCTTTAACCTAAAAGTAGATTTTTTTTTTTCCAAAAAAACATGGTCATGTTTTTGTGAAGAAAATTTACTTCAAATTGACCTGTGATGATTTTTTTCAATTATTTAATTCACCCGGAAAAAAACAAAAAAGTCAGTTATTTATAAAACCTTAATCTAATTTTCTTTCATGACTTGATCCTAATGCATGTTTGCACATAGACCTCCTGTTGACCTCCATGGAAGTTACGCATCTAAAGGGAATGCAGAACCAGACTCAGCAGACAAAATTAGTGTTTTTCTAATTGCTTTAATTGGTGTTTAATTTTTCCGCTGTTTAGAGCCCAAGTTACTGACTTTTAATGGGAAAAAGAAATGTATGCTGGAATGAGAATGTAATCAGATAAGAAGAATGGTTAACATTATATTAGAATTCCAGAAACAGAGCAATTGGCAAATGTGAATGTTTTCATCTGAGTTACAAATACCACCGATTTCCGTTTCCATTGCCACTTCAACTAATTTGTATTCAGAAAACCACGACCCTGAAAACGTGTAAAACATCTGCTTTGAGAAACTGAGTGTCAGTAACTAAACCGTGTGCATCATTGTACAGAGACCTCCGGAGCTGTAAAGAGGAAGACTAGATCATCTCCATTATGGACAGTGATTTGTGAGTTGTCCACAGGATGGATCTAATCACATTATTCATTAATTCAGCCTACAGGGAGGAAAGAAGTGACTCAAAATCATCAGCAATGACACAATGAAAGTATGTGTTTTTTTCAGATGAAACATGGCAATGACTTCAGCTGGCTCTCCTTGTATGCAGGTACTTCAGGAAGCCCCTTTTTTCCTATTTTCTTTAGTTTTTCCTATTTTCTTTGGTTTTTCCAAAATTACCGCTTGCCCTATGGACGTGGCACTTTATGTTAAGCAACCTAAAACCCTCTGGTGCAATAACTAGGTGTGACTTCACCTCCCGCTGATTTACTGAGCCTAGAAAACCCATGCAATGAAAACTGCAGTGAAACAGTAGGGTAACTTGACAGCGGTAAATTATACGGGCCTATCCCTCTCCAGTGTACCTTTGCCAATGCCCTTTACTGAATATTACCAACTTTGTTTAGCATGCAACACAGGCCTTCTGCTGATAATAGGTAACATCTGTTTTAGATCAAAAGGGTAAGGAACAAGTACTTCTTGCAGGCAGACTCTGCTCATCCTGGTTCTCTGTAGCAAATTTTAATTGGAGCTGGTGTATAACAAAAATCACAGCTGACAAGATGTATTTTTAGCCACGTACCTCTCATCTCGATATCAATATACAGCACCTCATTTGGGGTTTGGATTTGTAACAGTAATGATTCTCCAAGCATCTCCTGAGTCCTAGTAAATGAGCACATAATGTGAAAAGTCTCTACAGTTAAATAGGGAAATGCTGTAAATTCCATTTTGGCCAATATGTTTGCTAGGTAAGATAAGGATCAATTACTTTCAATGCTTAAAGGTGGTGTTGCCGCAATTCTTTACAAAGCCCTTTTATGAAAATGCTCTTATCACTACTACATGTTCTATCACCATTCACTGGGACTACTTTCTTTCTTCATTTCTATACTAATCATTATTAAATATGGCTAGATTTCCCAAGGTGGCTGCTACGAAGAAAAATACTCAGCCCTCAGTATGTACAGGGCCCTTTTCCTATATACAGGCACCAGGAAGGATGTATGATTAAACATGGGGTTCTCAGAAACTGGCAGATGGCTGCTCAGGCTAGGAGAAGTGGGGATGGAGAACGTAGCATAATCCTTTCCTTCCCCCTCCTAAGTGTTGGACAACCTGTGCCAGCGTGCAGGGAAGTAACTAACTGCTTTCTCTCACAATTCATAGCTACAAACTCAGATCAGGAGAGAGGCTTTTTCCCTTAGATGTCAAAACCAGCTCCAACCTTTCTTTCAAAGGACGAAAAAGTTGCCCTTCATGCTAGGAGGGCTGGTGTCCGGTGTCATGGCAAAGCTGGCAGCCAGGAGAAGGAATTGCCGGGCAAATACAGCTCAGCACTTTGAGCCCCATGGTGGAAGGTGCTGACTTGCTCTATGGGATGCCCCATAGTCATTAATGTCAGCACATGGGGGCTTGCATAGTACAGAAGGACTTCAGGGAGTGAATTTGCCTAATTCTAGCAAGCCCACAATAAATCCAGACATGCTATCTCAATATTTAGGTCTTATAACTTGCCCAAACCTGGACAGATTTTCATGGGAAACTCAAAAGGACTATCCAAAATTCAGGACCCAATGCATGAAGGCACACAAAAAATCATAGTGAAATGGGAACTTGGGAAAAAGTAATGCATTTTTTCCTCTTCTCATTTTTTTTTTCTCTTGAAACTGAAAAAAAGTCATCTCAGCTGGACACCTAGCAAGGAACTCCCAGCCTAAAGAAATACAATCCGGTGATATAGCAGTAAGAGTAAACAGGATTTTGCAATGGAAAACACTTTTAATTAGGTTAATAATAATAGGGTGCTGTATCAGATGCATCTTCATCAAAGTTTTACAACATAATCCTAATAAAGTACAGTATGATAAAATTATTAACAGCTCATAGTTAAAGTATTAGAATATGCTTACCATAAATTAACACTTGAGAAAGCAATAGTCTTGGTTCCTTGAGGGCATTAGACTTTTAGAGACTTTTCTACTGGCCACAGCTGTAATGCAAGAGCTAAAGAAATGTGTCAGTGATTTCTACGAAACATCTGCGTTCTTAATCTGGAAGTAAAATTCTGAGTAATTTATATCTCTGGGCTAAAGTCCAGTGAAGGAATTGTTAAGTAATCACTTCAAAAGCAATTTCCTTTAGTACAGGATGTCCATGAATTTTAATAGGTCATAAGTATACAGTAGCGAGGATTTTGTTTCATGGTATGGTTTTCCTTCTCTGAAATGAAATCATTGCCAAATGTTCTTGAATACACATTAATACACTTTATGATTTAAATGAATTCCTAGAAGCCAGGCTTTATGGGATGGGATCACCTCAGAGATGATTCTTTCTTTTTCTTAAAACAATACTGGTGTTATTCTGTAATATGCATTCTGAAAACATTATTTTCTAAGTTATTTCAGATACTTTCTATTTTGTTTTCATAAAACCACCATCTGAATGGTGCACCACCACATCCTGGTTTTCTGGAAGTCCCCAGAGATTTGTGGTTTTGCAGGGTTGAATTACAATATTTTAATTAGCAAATCATCCTTATTATTTAGGGATTATTTTGCTCCCCTGCAAAATCCAGTAGTAAAGTCATTAAAGAAACACTTTCAGTACAGGTTTTTGGACTTGTCAAGGCTATGATTTCACAAAGCTATGGGCCAAAAGAAGCCTCCTAATGATGGTTTTCAGAACATACGTATGAAACAGAGATTTGTCTGACATCCCGCAAATGTTTGTTGACAATGCCAATTGAGTTCATTTTACTTTCTCTCACTCTCACATGTACATCTATATATTTGTGTGCTTCTGTGTATGCCACCAAACTCCTCCATCCACCCAGTCGCTTCTGTTGTTCTTCTCTGAATTTGTCAATCATTTCTGGGAAGATGCTCAGCATCCCACACAATGTCGCAGCTCCTGTCACCCCACAGGCATGGTGAGCATTTGCTGGATTCCCGCTTTGCAAGGAGATGCCTCTGCATAAACAGCCCCAAATTGGCCATATAATGTGGCAACTTCACATTTAATCATTTTTTTGTTCCTCATCACACTAAGCCTTGTTACACTCTTGCCCTGGTTTCGTGCTCCTACTGGGAATCTTCGCCTCAGCTGAGCTTCCCCCCATGCTGTCTCTTACCTTTTTCCAGTTTGAAATTAATTTTGTTTTGTTCTTCCCATGTTTTTCACAAATCATTGTTATTTATTTGCCCATGGTGCTGTAAGGCCACAAAAGAGATTGCCTGGGGCCCTCTCTGTGTTAGACTCAATATTTGAAGTGCTTCAAATTAAGTAGGATTGGAGGAATAAATGCAGTTATCAGTGGTTTAACCCATGGATATACAAGGTACAGAGAAACCATCATCCCTGTCCTCCAAAGCATCTGGGAAAGTCTGAAATCAATCAGCATCTTTGGAAGCCTGGGCAGAGGGAAGTTGTGCATGGTATAGTCAGAAAACTGAACCCTGGTCCACTCCATTAGCCCCAAAGCCATCCCTTCCCTTAGCATCTTTTCATCAGTTCTTCGCCTCCACTGTGCTCACCTTGTCCCAGTTTAGCTCGCCCTTGGGATTTCTTTTAACGTTCTGTTTACTCCTTCATCCAGTTCATTAAGCAAGATGTTAAATAAGCCTGCATGTAATACCAGTCTCAGCAGTAAGCCACCAAACACCAACTTGATACATTAATGTTTATCATTACCCTTGTTTACAATTCAGGGAGTTTTCATCCTAATCAAAGTACCTATCAAGACAATTATGAGAGTAATATTTCATAAGTGAGTCTACCTAGTGCATGAGTAAAATGTAATTATATTGGTGTAAACTGTTAGAGCTATCAACAGAATTCGGCATGTTACGTCTGTAGAAGATCTGCTGCTGTTACCTCTGCTTTTCTTCTCCCTAATTTGCCTATTTGAGGCAGAGCCAAGGCCTAGGAGCAAGGGGGGAGCTTGGGCAGTGCATGGAGCCGTGAAATACTGTGGAGAAGATACAGCTGGGAGAGTTACAGACCGCTGCACTGGATGGGGAAAATCTACAGTACTGTCCTCTGTGGCTCCTGATTTCCTTTCACAGATCTCTGGGGTTTTCCTCCCTCAGCATTTTCTCCGTTGCATGATGAGGGATGGGAGCTTACCCTCATCCAAACGTAATGCCAGGGTCATTCCTCCCTTCCAGAGAAACCAAACTACATTTGATTTTCTCTTCTTGTTCACATACATCTCACAGCATGAGCTGCCTTGCTAAAGAGTTTCCTTCTCCCTGAGGCCAACTCCACCGATTAACAGACAGTCTCTGGAAGAGACCTCCCCTTGAAGCAGGATACATGGAGTGACAGGGTTCACTTCATCACTCTTCATCCAGTTCTTCCTGGTTCACAACTTAAGCAGCTGCTGGAAGTCTCTTGCAAATTGTGCCTTTTCTGCATCGTCTCAGCAGCAGCTGGTCTTTGGCCGGGAAGCCCATCCAGCTCCGGGAGCGTTACTAAAGCTACTCGGGATTGATGGCTTCTCCTAGGCACCATCCCAGCTGTCCCGGGCTCTGCAGGAACTGGCAATGTGGCCGCTCCAAATTAAACCCTACATTTGCTGCATAACTACCACAGTACCCATATGACCTGAACTCACTGACTTTTTTATGTTTATATTTTCCGGGAGCCCATGTCTGGTTTAGCAATTAACAGGTCCTTTATTAGATCTCCTTTACTTCCTAAATGATCTTTTTCTTTCTCATTACAGACATAACCTTTTTAGAGTCAGATAAAACTCTTCTTGTGTGAATTTAGTCCCCTCGCCGATTTCTGGATGTTTTCCTTTCTGGCAGCCTTTTCCATACAGGAAGTGGCCTTCATTGAATGTGTTATATTTTTCACTTGTCCTTTGATCATTCCAACTACATTTCTACTGGCTTTCCTACTTATAACTTTTCCTTAAAAGCCTTAGCCAATTCTCTCTTTTTGTTTTGTTTTCTTGTCGCAGATTTTCTTTAATCTCAGTTCTTCTGTGCAGCTCATTAGTTTAGACCTGAAGATGAGGATGGTGGGGAAGAAGTAAAATAAAAAGCATTCCTGAGATCTCAGCCTTAAGCACGAAATCAAACACTTCATAAAAGGAGCAGCACCTTCTGGTACGGATTGCTTAGCAGTGCTACAGATAACACTGGTCCTGGCCACTGAAAGCACTTAGCCTCCCAGCTAGTGGCATGCAGCCTCCGAGCATGACAGTATCAGAGCATAATACACACCTCAACTTTTATTCAGAGGGAATATTTGCTGAAATTGCTATTAAGCAGATGAAAAAGTGCGAAAATCACAGAGGGGCTTTGTTTTCTGCAGAATCACACACTCAACTCACCTCACCACTTCCAAGGTGTTAGAGTTATTTGCTACAGTAAATTCTGTTCTACCCAAGTTGACAGTGAAAATAAATACTTCAAGGTATTCTGTCATCTCAGAGGCATTTGCCTTACCACAAGATGCCATGCCTCGTGAGGTAGCTGAGCACAGCAGTATTGTGGTTTACTTTCCTTTGTTTTAAACAGGAAGATTTTGACAGAAGACTACCTAAAATAGTGTCTCCCTAAAGAAAAAGTTCACATGGCATGAGATGTTACATTTCAAGCCTGACTGCATTATTCGAGGGGTGGGGGGGTGGGGGAGAAGCTTTAGTTTTATTTTAAAGGACTCAAAGTTGTGTTTTCAAGTATATGGGGCTTGTCACTTCTTAATCTCAGGAGTCAACTATAGTATCTTCTGCGATGACTTGCAAAGCTACTTCTTAAAAGAAATAGATAATTTTCAATTGAAGCAAATTCTATGAAATAGTAATAAAAGCAAAATCTTCCTGAATAGGATTTTTGGAATATTTCACAATCCAGCTCGGGTCTCAGTGTGGACCTGAGGCATGAATATATTTACATAAATAGAAATGTGGGAAGGTCACTGGACTTAGAGAATTGTTGGGTATACTGCATGAACAGAAAGCCTTTGCCAAAGCATTATTTTTGTGGTCTCTGTTTCCCTGCTCATCCATTTCATAAAGCAACAATTTTTCATAGTGTTGAAGGTCCCTCCTGCTGCAGTCAGGCTGTGCAGCCATCACTTGCCATCTGCTGAGCCACCGTGTCAGGCAATGAAAATCAATGGCTTTCAGGAGTCACAGTTAGACCCACCATAAGATGTACCAGACCAGGATACCTTTGCAATGTATTTCAATGGAGACATAGAATCATAGAATCATTAAGGTTGAAAAAGACCTCTAAGATCATCAAGTCCAACCATCAACCCAACACCACCATGCCCACTAAACCATGTCCTGAAGCACCACATCTACACATTTTTTGAAAGCCTCCAGCGATGGTGACTTCACCACTTCTCTGGGCAGCCTGTTCCAGCGCTTGACAACCCTTTCAGTGAAGACATTTTCCCTAATGTCCAATCTAAACTTCCCCTGGCGCAACATGAGGCCATTTCCTCTTGTCCTATCGCTAGTTACTTGGGAGAAGAGACCAACACCCACCTCACTACAGCCTCCTTTCAGGTAGTTGTAGAGAGCGATAAGGTCTCCCCTCAGCCTCCTCCAGGCTAAACAACCCCAGCTCCCTCAGCCGCTCCTCATAAGACTTGTGCTCTAGACGCTTCACCAGATTCATTGCCCTTCTCTGGACACACTCCAGCACCTCAATGTCCTTCTTGTAGTGAGGAGTCCAAAACTGAACACAGCATTCTAGGTGCGGCCTCACCAGTGCTGAGTACAGGGGCACGATCACCTCCCTACTCCTGCTGGCCACGCTATTTCTGACACAGGCCAGGATGCCGTTGGCCTTCTTGGCCACCTGGGCACACTGCCGGCTCATGTTCAGCTGGTTGCCTCTGTTTCTTGTTCACCAGCACCACCCCTGAAACAGACTTTTGGACTTTTGGCTTTGTTGTTTATTTATTTTGTCATACTTGCAGCCCAAAATGAAATTGCAATTCTATTGCACAGGGCAGTCCTTGCCCCAAAGAATGCCCAGTCTAAACACAATGAGAGGGGAAAAAAACCCAGCTATTTTTCTCCCTTACAGACAACTGATTAAGTCTTTCAACTGGGAAGTTAAATGCCTTTTCCAAAGTTATATTAAAGGCATATGGCAAATCTGAGAATTGGACCTCAGTATCTTGAATCCTCAGCCAGGGTCCCACCTAGAAGGGTCTCTCCTTTGAACGTTCAGTTAGAGGATAGACATGCTTTGTGTATCTCAGCCCTCTGTCTAACACAGCAAACAAAAGCTACATACACTCACTGCTAAGTGGCCATTTCTTTTACGCATCAGCTGATAAAAGGTGACAAAACTTTACAGTGTTAAAAGAGGCTCAAGCTGTGCATTTGCGCTATCAAAATTACTTTGAAGTGTTTCAATTTTCATTATCTCAGGGAACTTCTTTTTGGTTGGTTGGTTGGTTTTGGGGTTTTTTTGTTACTGACTGCTAGTTAATCCAGAGAGAATGAGCATCTCCTACTGAAGGCGAGTCATACAGGTAAATACACACAGTGGAGCTATTCATCTAAACGTAAACACTCTTGCACAAGGTCAGTTAAGTAAGTCTCAGGGCTTTATCAATGGTATTGACCAGACTTTGATCAGCTAGAATGGGTGCCAAGGCACTGAAACATTTTTTACATACCTACATGTAGGTCCTTTACCTGCAAGCTGAATCCCACCTGAGTTATCTACAATGTAGATATCCACTCCTGAGGTAGCTACTCCAGACTCCCTGGACAATTAATGGAGGGAAACAGGGTTAATGGAACAAAACCTTCCAAGATCCAAAGCACCTGACTTGTTTCAGATATCTGTTTTTTTGATGCGGTGTTTCATGATTTAGAACTGATTTTTGGCAGTCGAGGGAGTCTAGACTGACAAGCTCAGGTGTTGCCATTGCAGAGGTTTATCCTGGGGCAGATGACTTCCACACACCTCTGCTCTCTGAAATCCTTGCTTGTGAAACTACCCCAGACAAGTTGCAATGTACTGGCTTTGCATCTCCCTTTTCTGGACATATCAAGCCCCACCAAACAGGGATCAAAGACTTCTCTTTTTGTACAACAGCTGAAAACATTAGTGCAGACAAAGTTTGAGGTTTGTTTTTTTAAACCCGTTCACTCTACATCTCCTTCAGCAATGTCTGCTCCAGCAAGCTTCATTCACTTCATACAAAATGGAAACTAGCCATTAGACAGTTGAAAATAACAAGCCTCTTCAGCAAAGCAGGGACCTCCAATGAAAAGATTCCTCTTGTGTTACCATCCACTCCTGAAATAACGTAGCAGGGGAAAACTGTTCAGTTCTTGTAATTTAAACCAAATAAGGATTAAAGCAGTTAACGACAGATTTCTTAACGACACATAACTCACCTGCAGTACATCAATATCAGTGAAACAACAGATAAACCATGTCTCCTGCAGGAGAAGAAAGGTCCCTCCACAAGCCTCCCTCTACGTACCCTGGGTGTGGGTCCCCTGTTGTTGCACCCCACACCATCACGCACCCGCTGAGCACAGGCTCCGCGGGGCGTCCCATGGGGACGATGCTCTCTTTGATGTAGGTGGAGGTTGCAATGCTGGCAGGGCAGCTTCTGGCAGTGTCAAACCAGGTTTGACTATTGCTGGTTACCCCCCAAGGTTTCGTGTGGTCGTTGTTGTCCCTGTCCCCCCCCCTGCCCCGAGTCCCCCCTGCTACCAATTTCCACACTTCTTTCATACTTCTTTTCAGGCTGACTCCTCCTTTGTTTCAAAGCTCTCTTTGAAGTTCCCAGGCTACTGTTTAATCCATTGATGGTCTCTCTTCCCCTTTAACACCATCAGTTGGGGGCTGATGGTCACCTTCATCTTTAACATGATCAGTTAACATGGGCAAATGTCCTGCAGACAGCTTTGTGTATTTGATACACACACGCTCTTGTGCTGCCAGGTGTTATTCAGGCCATTTGCCAAGGGTGGGCTGTGCGAGGACCCCCACAGTTATTTTTAAAAGTGTTGTGAATATTTATCTCTTCCCTGTTTTTTTTTATTGTTTAATGTAGTTTGTGGTTTAGTTTGGTATCTTTGTGGATGCTTGAAGCTATGCATTCACCTGCACACTTGCTTCTCATTTAAGCAAAATCAGTGGCACTGTCACTGAACTAAAGGTTGCATATTGTAGCTTCTGATAATTATACAAGGAAAAACAACTGTGGCTGTGCTCAGCACATTGAGTTACTAAACTGTTGGTAAGACATACAGTACAGAGGCCATGTTATCATCCATCAGCTCTGTTGCAGCCTAGTGGACTAAGCAAAGAGTGGGAAGCTGAGGAATCCTTTGCTTCCACGCTCGCGCTTGCTGTTGATGTACCATGGTACATTAAACACAAAGCCAGTGCAGGCTGTCAAACTCTACAGCAGATTGAGTGGGCGTTTACAGTAGTGGAGGGATCTGCTCCAACTTCAGGGGAAACAGCAGCTGCACCTGGCCTTAATAAACCTGTGTCTTGTGCTTCTTATTAAGAACCCAGGACACTAGAACTAGCCCGTGTCATGGGAATGTTGTGCTCTGCTACCTTTTGAATCTCTGCCATCCTAAGCTTGTTCTCAGGCTCCTTTGTACCACTACAGGAACTAACAGAATCTCATGGATGCTTTACTTTATGCTGTCTGGCTTCCCACCCATACCAGCTGCTCAGACTGTCTGTCCTGGTCCTGCCCTGTTGGCCTCGTGGCCCATGCTGGGGAAGCCTGCCCTGACTCCTCAAGCCACCTGAAGTTCCTTTGCAGAGCTTTGTCTCGGGACAGGACTGAGTCCAAGGGGAATGTACAGGTGATATTGTGAACATTTTGCCCAGTTATTTACAGAGTCAAAGTATGCTATAGCACAGTGCATCAAATATTGGCTTGGTTTGGTAACAGGCTATTGCAGGTAGGAAGAGCAGCAGCCTGGATGAGGAACAGCCCAAGGGAAAAAAAATAAAAAAAGAAACTGAGAGAAAACAGCCAGCTATTATCTGCAAAATGGGAACATCAAGGCTCCAAACCAAGTTATACAGCGGTGTTACCAAGACTGAAAACTTATTAACCAAGGGGACTAAAGAGTTAAACAGACTTTCCTCAAGAAAGAGAAAGAGGTGACTTGCCAGCAACTTCTTGCAGGAAGACCAACAGAGACACTGAAAAAATGTTATATGATGCTTTGCTTGGGCAAGTCTTGGAGGAACCTAAATCTTAGAAAAAAATAACTGAGCTGGCAAGGAAGGGCTAGGATAAAGGCTCTGCTTGTTTCAATCTTGTTGTCTCTGCTTGCTACATTTCTGAATGAATAAATAAATCACAGTAGTCTGGGAAGCAGCTGTGCTGGATTGTCTTCATACCAGAAAACTGAAGGGTGGCAAATTGGTATGATGCCAATTTTGAAAAGGCCTCTGGGGGAGCTCTGAGGAACTCTAGATCTGTAATCTTGATGCCTCTACCAGGCAAATTAATTGAAAGTATAATGAAGATTAGAATTAGTGGACACTTGGATAAAAATGGTCTATTTGAGAAGAATCAGCAAGGTTTTTGTGAAGAGAAATCCTGCCTTATGAACAAGTTCTTTGAGGGGTTGAACAAGAATATGGACAGAGGTGATCAAGATCATCCTATCTACTTGGATTTCCAAAAGACTTTTGACTAAGCCCATTGCCAAAGATCATTTAGGAAACTAAGCAGCCATGGAGCAAGCAGGACAGTGATTTTATGGATGAGTAAATGGTAAAGAGATAAGAAAACTGAGAAGTAATTGTTCACTTTTCAGACTGGAGGGAGCTGTGTGGGATCTTTTTGCTCTTTGACATAATTTGTGAATGAGATGGAAGAGGGGGTTGGTAACAGGCTGTTGTGATATTTCTGATGAAACTAAGTTACTCAGAGCTGCGAGGAGGAAGTCAACAATGAAGAAAAACAGGCACCCTACAAGAGTAAGTGACTGGACGGGATATAATGGCAGATGAAATTTGCTGTAGGTAAATATAAAGGGATGCACTTCAAAAAAACTCTATCTAAACTTGACATTTGATGGGTTCTCAGCTGCTCATCCCTACCCAGGAGTGAGCTCCTGGGGTTATAATAGATAGTCCCATGAAAACAACAGTCCCCTCATAGTTCTCAGCTGTGGTCAAGCAAACAAGCAAATCAGGAAAAAGCAGTGGATATCCTCATGCCACTGTACAAATCCATGGTTTGCCTCTCTCATTAAAACTGTGTGCAGTTCTGCTCTCCTCATCCCCAAGAGGTTTTAGCAGGACAGGAAGAAGACAGTAGGATATCCAAAGGTATGAAATGGCATTTACACAAAGCAGCTAAGACTCTCCAGCCTGACAAAGAGAGAGTGTATAAAATTATTTGTGCATGGAGAGAATGGATGGGCACCAATTTCTAATTCTTTTTTGCAGTGCAAGGATGAGGGAGCAGCAAATTAAGCTAACAGGGGCCAGACAAAAGACAAAGCAGTGAAGCTGGGCCTTCATGTGAAGAGTAGTTGACAAAAAATGTGGATGATAAAAGTTTGTATGTTTAAAGTTTCTAAATAAATATACAAACAAAATCTGGCTCAGGAGGCCTGTGACCTGAAAATGGTTGGCAGTTGAGAGAATATTAGGGGAAATTATACCTAGTTGTCCTAATTTTATATTATTCCCTAGGCACCTACTTAGGGCTACTGCTAGAGATAGGATACTAGACTCAATGGACTTCTGGTGTGACGCAGTTCTTATATCACTTTCTTTCATATATATTTTAGGGAAGATCCGAACTCTGTTCGGTGGATGAAGGCAACTAGGGTTATGGAACAGTGGATGTTTCAACATGATAACCCAGCCAGAACCGGGCTGCTGAGAGGCATGCAATTAATTGTATGTCTATCATTTAAAAGAAGTTTCCACAAAGAGTCTGAGTGTGTCCTCCTGCTTCTCTAGACCAAGGCATAGCATAACACAGTTCTTTTTACTGGAAATATAAAATGAAAGCAGGTTCACCTCTCTAAAACTAACCAGAATTAAAAGTGTAATTATATTTTTGGTACCACTTAAGGTCTGGGAATTAAACCTGACACCAAAGAATATAAAAAGTGAGAAAGAAGGACTGTCTTTCTGGATGTATTCTGTAGCGTTAAATATACAGCTGGTGTAAAAAAATAACAGGCAATGATAATTAAAAAAATTATAGCGAGCAGTGTAGTAATTATTTTCTGGGAATTCTAGAACAATGACAGCATGGGGTTCCAGGTGGGTTAGTCTACAAGGATGTTATTTCACACAGAGGTTGGATATGCTCAGCACTGCAAATTACATACTCTTGTCTATGCAGTCAGCTATACCCTCCTGCAGTTAAATCATTACTTCTCTGCAGCAGAAATTTTCTCCAAAGTAAGTTTTCAGCATTCAGGGCAGATATCCCAGAGGCGTGTGTGCTGCAGGTGGGCCCCTACACATCACAGAATTCTCCCTGGGGCCTATATTGGAATATAGAGCAAAAATTAGGCAGAAGCTACTCAAATTCTGGGACTTTATGAACAACCGCAAAACATTCATGACCTTAGCTGACAGAGATGATTTTCAATATTTGCAGTATGTATCTTATTGAGCTTGGTGCAATATTTAGGGGAAAATAAGGATTATTTAATAAAAACGCTAGTGTATGAAAGCCATATTTTCACAGTGTGATCTTATGGAACTACCACTATCAAATGTTCACCTTAACTACGGTTTTTGAAGTGCAATACAGGTGTATTTTCTACCTTCTGACCCCGGCAACATTTCATTCAACATCACTCACCAGTACAGAAAAAAACTAAATAAATGGCACTACTGCTGTTCCCAACAGGATGGCATCCCTGCAGGATGACTTCTGGGGAGGCTGCGGTACAGGAAGGGCCTGAGGGCTGTGCTAAAGCAGGACCCCTTCTGCAACATGACTGCAAAGGAGGAATGGTCTAGAAGATACCTTCACATCTCCTCTTACTGCCCCAAAAGAGTGTTTCGACTCTTTAGTGGTCTCTAATGACTGTATAGGAAACCCACATTGACTTTACTCTTCCTTGAATCCCAGATTCATCCCAGCTAACTTCAGACACCCAGCCAGAGCACTTATATTCCTAGTAATGTAGACAACAGCAAGTGATCAGTTCATTCATCCAAGGTACAGATGGTTTCATTTTGCAGTCCTGCCTGAGGTGTAGGAAGGAACTGAACTGAAGCATGTCATTTGCTGGGTAAGTGTGAAGAGGGTTAAGGTAGTATATAAAAAGATAAACTTGCTTGCCCTCCCTGTTTTGGAAAAGAGCATTTGCTGGCACTTCATTTTGTGTCAGGTTTTATCTGGGAAGGATATGAAAAATGACTTGATTTATAGTTCCCAACTAGACTTAGGAGTCAGTTAGGCATCTAGAAGATAAGCACCTCAAAACTAAAGTGCTTTTGGGCTTGCACAGAAGCATGACTTTAGCTATATTGAGAACAGTGTATGAAAAAACAAGTGTGCTACAAAGCACACGTGCCTCACGTTTAAGCAGCTGCTGAATAGAAACAGGATTCAAACTGGACCTTAGCAGCAGCTATGTGTGTGTTTAGGGTGCAAGCAAGAAGAGGTGGGACAGATCTTCCCTGCTGAACAGATCTTCACCTGTCTCAGCTCTTGCTAGGCCGCCTGATCTAGCACAAAAATATTGTCCTGCCATTGCAATTTAGGGAAGTACTCTGCAGGTAAGGCACAAGTAAGAAGAGATTCTGCTTTCTATCCTGTGTACGCTTTCTACAGCTAACAGGCATAGAAAGACTCAGTAATGGCTCTTTGTGACATTCTGAAGAGCAAACACTCAGTAACAATGTCACCTGGAGTGATGATGTTTATTGGCTCATGAGAAATTGTCCGGTACATGACTTTTTAGAAGGGGGGAACTGATTTCTAAATTATTGCATCATCACTTTTCATTATAACACCGAACTTCCATATCTTTTCATATTTGTTTAAGTTGAAATTGGCCTGTAAACCTAATAAGAATGACTGAATTGTATCCATGGCTGAGTTGATGACACACTGAAGATTATAAGGTTATGTGAATTAATAAAGAAACGAAGCAACATGATTAAAGAGAGTAGCCTCGCTGAAACAAGGCTCTTGCACAATAAAATGTAACACCAGACAATTACGGCTTAATTTTACACTGTTGTTTGAAAACGAAAAGTAATGTAAAACGGCATTCTGGGATTCCATGTTTGTAATATCTTAATTACTTTCAGATCAAACACACTCCCTTTATCAATAAGAAATGTACTATGCCAGCCCTGGAAATTCTGCCTGCCTTCTAAAACTCAGACTAGCTTGTCTTCTCCCTATGTCTGCTTTGATGCCTACAAAAAGCCAAGCTGTGAATTCACTCAATGTTCACCAGCCCTAAGATCTTCCAGCTGTGCTTTTTTAAAATTTGTGCACAATTTCATGACTCCATGTTTGGTGATCACCGTGTTGTGAATGCCCTTGAGAGATTCAACACATTCAATGTTAATGATATTATGTATACAAGGTGCTTGCAGAACTGAAAAACAAAAAAAAGCATTTCTGTCACAAAATAGGCAGATCAGACTGTATGCACACAGGGAAATGATCTCTTGAGTAAGAAGATGGCATTTTTACATATTTGCTTTCCAGAGTATGACTACATTATAATTATTTTTGACAATACATCAGACTAATGTACTCTGATATATTCTGTAAAATTAATGAAGCCATAGGAATGGCAGGTAGAGCAGCATTGTGTTAAATCCTCAGTGAGTGGTTAATTACAGAATTAGGGATTTTATAGCGAGAACCTGTCCATTTTCCTGCTAGCTCAAGTACAGTCTCAAGAGCTTTAGAAAAAGATGATTTGTGGGTTAATGAATTATAAATAAATTAAAAAAGAAGGAACAAAATAAACTACTAAGGTTCCTCTGTAATAAAAAATAGTAGATCTCTTTTAGAAAGAGACCAAAGTATTTTGTTCAAAGAATCAATATGTGTACACCTGCCAAACCAATTTGTTTGCTATGACCTGCTTCTTTAAATGCCAGCTATTTTGTTCTGTGTGACGGTATTCACAAAGGATGCACAGTCATTTTAGCTCCTTCACGGAGCCTTAAGAACATTTATTCTAGCTGGTTTTTTAACCCAAGAATGAGTTGTCTGCTGAGAAAGCATGTCTTGCTCACTTTGGGATGGAGTTTTACTCATTGTAACTGTGGGAATAAACCAAAATGCATATTCATTTTTGTTGGATGCCTTCAATCCAGGAAACAATATTGGTTTCATCTTCCTGAGTCAATAAATTCCTTTCTAAATGGAGAAGCATCTAATTTTGCCTTCTAAGTCCCTGAGGGTTTTGTTAAGAGGTAATCATTTCTGAAACTACACGAGCAGTGAAGGTAAATCCTATATTGGCTCACCGAGAACAAAAATTGAGATCTATCTGGAGCACTGGATGGTTTAAACACGAAGCAGATGGCTTGGCAGCTTGGCAGGCTGTAGGTTCATACTCCATCAGTCTACTTCATAAGTTTTTAAAGCCTATGCTAGTTCGTACCAAAAGACATCAAACAGACAGAAAATGTTGACATATCATCAATGTATTCTAGTAGTAGAATTGCTTTGAATTTGGTATTTGACACTAATAGAAAAGTCACTCTAGTACCTTCAGGGTAGGCCAGGGAGCCAGAAATTCACTATTTCTCTTGCAGAGTGCTGTTGTCTACATCCCTGCATAATTCTGCAACTTCGTGCAATTAGGTCGAGTCAGTCCTACATATACGCTTAGCTTTAAACTTGCCTGTTGACTTCCCTGGAACTGAACACGCTTCCAGGTATGCTCTAACACCGTTATTGCATTGAATTCAGAAGGAAAGCTTACAGTGTACACTGGTAAGCTTGTGCAGAGCTCTCTGAAAGAGAATGCAGGAGATTGCTGGCTGTATTGCTCACTGCTAAGTGAAGAAAAATCCTTGCATTAAAGGTGATAATCCATGACAGGCAAATCAGAGTAAGTGGAAATAGAATCTTCAGACTTTTAGAGATGTTTAATCAAAGTAACGATTTCCAACACTTTGGCACTTAGAGCTGTATTCTTAAAAGTGAAGCCTTTACCAGCAGAGTTATGAGAAACAGCTGGTGAGATGGGAAAAATCAGTTAATCATATTCACACAATGTAAGAATAAATTAATAAGTTCCCTTTAGTCTTATCATTTAACATATCTTCCAACTGAGCAGATAAGAAAACTTTGGCAAGACTACAATACCTACATCTTCTTATTTTTTACCTGCTGGCAACAAAAACAAGCCACAGAAATCGAGTGATAAAAAATTTACAGCATACCAATAGATTTTTTTCTACATTTCTTTTTGACTGCTGTAATGCCAGGTGAAAAAAATTAGGGTTCTTCTACCTTGTAGACATGTAGAACATTTTATCTCCACTATAACCACTCTCATCAACTGTGTTTCTAACAGAGATGAGAAATCTGGCACTGAAGTGAAGTTAGTTATGGGCTAGTGAGGAAGAAATGGGCCCATCACTGATGAGGGTTGTCAACACTTCCCTTGGGTGGGAAGTTGCCAGCTTCTGTTAAGGAAATTACAGTACCACAGCTACTCAAAATGCAATTCCAGACATGTTCTCACTAACTCTTTGTGGCCCAGTTTTTAACTTTCTGTTTCTGATAAAAGTACTGGGGAGGTAGGTCAGTGTGACATAAACTTCAAGTTCTGTGGCTGCCTCAGATATCCTCTGATCTTGTCAGCATGGGCATGACACAAGATCCAGACACACAGCTAACAGAAACCAGGAGAGATCTTTGAAGCTGAGCCTTCAGATATTCATGATATTTTTTTAAAACCAGTTTTGGATCTTCAGGACATGAAACACAGCCTCTTTTTGCTCAGATATCTAAGGAGAAAGGAGCATGCTAAAGACTGGTAGGGTATCATCTTTTTAATAAGATACTAAGTGTGGCATAAAGGGGTCCTAAATAGATTTGCACCCAGAAAAGCCCTGTGAATCTGTGTCAGTACCTTTGAGGGGGACGTGGTGATGTAGAATTTAACAAAATGCCAGTTCAATATATTACTCTATGTCTTAAAGGTTCAAGCCTCTTTGGGATCGCCATTTGTCAGGCAGGCATCTGAAATCTTGCTCCTTTCAGTTTGCATTGCTTTGTAATGGCTCTTTGTGCAACAAAATTAGATGAGACAAAAAAGTCACTATGTATACCTTTAAATTCTTTGTCTCAAATTGTCTCCTGTCATGGATTTCATCTGACTTGCCAATGGTAAGAACAAAACAAGATCCTGACAAAGAATATCCTGTCCTTCAGTGATGGAACAGGTACTAGAAGGCTGATAAGTCCTGTTTCATTAAACTGATATCAGAAAAAAGCCTAGTAATAAAAGTTTCAGTACACAGTGGTCACAAATACTCATGACAGCCTCATATTTTTATTTAAAAAGACCATTCAAAACAGGCACTTCAGTATTTACACCATTCAAATTACAGAGCAGGATACCAAAGTTCTTTGATTGTTATCCAAATTTTCTTAGGATATCATCGACCAAAATGAGGACCAAAGTCACTCGATCTTATATCAGAATAAATTAGCATTTAAAAGCATTAGTAATTTACAGAGGCAACTGCATGGACAATGCGATCACACCAACACAACAATTCCATCATGGGAATTCATCTCCTGAAAGCACCTCTGCTTCCATGGGCTTTTAATGTCCCTTTCAGAGGTTTTATCAGTTAAATCCTGATGCCCTTACTCAGTATTTCTACAGTCAAAACGGCATTGGTGGTTTTGCCTCAGAAGAACATTAGATGTGGTTACTGACTGAAGAACTGCACAAGTCAAACACTGTTCTCCCTAAGGTGCTCCATTCCCCACAGCTCACCCTCCCAGTTTTGCTGATGGACTGGACGAGGCAACTGAACAAAGATGTATCTTCTTGAATTTGTTTTAAGCTTGATCTAATTCCTTATCATATTCACGGCATATCCTCACAAACAGCCCTGCCAGCACAACTGTAGGGGAACTGCCTGGTGGAGCACAGGCTAGGGATGGGGAAGAAGACAGTGCCTTAAGGCATCATTGAACCACAGCCTCGGACATGTGCCCTTTGACTAGGGAGTCTTTAATTAATGCATAGCTTGTAGTACTGCTTCTGTAAGTTATGACGATATATGCAAACAAATCAGTGAATTGATTGCCAGATCCTGTAAGAATAAGCTGGCTGTATTACTGACTTACGAGTACAAGCTGGTTAGAACTACTGCAAGTAGTCTACAGTTTGTCAGCCTCATTAAAAGCAGTTACCAGCGCTCCTCAGACAAAGATAGGCTCCTCTGTCCAAGAAATACTTTTGATGTTGAATAAAGTATCTTTAAATTAGTATTATATATAGCAGAGAATCAAGATTTAGTAATTCTGTTTAATTCTGCTAGTCAGAATTACCTGCAGTACTTGGAAAATAGCTTTTCCATTAGGATCACATTGATTTAGGCATCAGAATCTGGAGGTGAAATTAAACACCATGAATAAGTCCATCTAACATTTTGCTGCTGAAAGGGAGAGTTTTGGCTTCTCCTTCTTTCCTATGCAGCACCCACATGAGGGTCCTGAGTGCTTCACCACCTTCACCTCGCTTCCAAGAGTACGGCTGCCTGTGATCATGGCCAGCTTTGATACCAGACAGCTGCCCAGCCTTGAAGAGCTATGTGAGAAAGAGCTGCAAGGTGCCTCTTTGGGGTCAACTGCCCTTTGCTTGGGTGAGGCTTTTAAGGGGATGCTCTTGGCCTTGGTCCTTGCCAGAGCTCCACTGCAGCCATGCCTATGCCCAGCAATGCATCTCACTGCCATGGCCACAGCCCATGGACTTAACTTCCTGGCTTCACCTCAGGCCCTCCCCCCTCACTGTGGACCTGTCCGGTGATCTGGGCTCTTGGCTGAACCCACCTACCATCACAGGGTCTGTTCTGCTCACCTCCCTCAGGTTCTGTGGGACAGGGCTGTGGAGTCTCTGCCCTGCCTGCCCTGTTGTCACCCTGTCTCCTGGCTCCTCTTCCCTTGAGGCACAGCCCCGCTCCCAGTGCTCCCTGGCCATCCTGCTGATCCGAAGGGACTTACTGCTCTGGCACCTGCTCTCACCTTTTTGTCAGGCCAATTCTCTGCTGAGCATTGTTATTACAGTGTACTATTGTAACATATCACATAATGTTGACGATACAACCCATAAAGTTAATGGCCACACGTGTCCATGACCCGGCTCTCCTCTAACGTTACAAGATGAAGGATGGTATCTGTGGTGGCATTAGATGGGCAGCTGGTGTTAGGACAGCTCACAAACCTGAGCTGTTCCTGCCACAACCGATGTGAGGACCTTTTAGGAAGGGTCCTACAGACAATCCAACAGCCCAGGGTAACCAGCAGGCTATTTGAAAAGAGGGGTCAGATAAGGTAAGCCAAGTCTGCTAACACCCAGAAACACTTGAAAGATAGTACAGCTATACCATGGTGTGCCATAACATACACCTCTGGTTTCTACCCTGCTGACTGCTTGAGTTCACATTGAGCCAGTGAATAATTATAGCATTTGTCACCTTGATAACATCTTAAACTCTGATTTTAGTAACTGGGCTATACAATAATAAAAAATAGGAGGCCTTAATTATGTGTTTCTACATTGAAGATATCTTCATCTTTATGCCTATTAAAATTTGTATTCATTTTGCTTAATGAAGAAGCCACATTCCCCTAGAAAACTAACCTTTTCTAAAGGACCTCCTGTCAGGACACCAGCACAGTGAAGTGAATGCATCTGCAGCAAGAACCTTCCCTCCCCCTTCTCTTCAGTAACAAGGGGAAAAAAGATTTGCTGTTTCCTCTGCTGTGGTTGGTCATATTGCTTTTTCAGCTTTGAAAGTAAAAAGAGAGTAACCTAGAGAAGCATGGTTCTCTCTCCACTGGAAAGGGGCTCAAAAAAGCAGCAATTGCTTATAATATGCTCTTCCCTTCATCAGCTAGAGTGCTAATTGCAGCCTGCCCAGGAAGCAGTGATGTTGAGAGCAGCACAAAAGCTAGTATGAGAAAGGAATAGCTAGATGCCTAGTGAAGCTGCAATGCCAGAAGCTGTAAGGGGGTTTAAAGACAACAAACCCAGTGTTGGATGACACAAAAAATGCTAGTCTTTGTCTTGTTGGAGTAGGTCTTGTCTCACTTACTTACCTTATACACTAGGTACCTACTTCAGAGCACCCTGACCTGCCTTTACTACCAGTGATGAAATACAGGCACTCTGAAGGCATGCAGATGGTCAGATGTTTTTAGCTAGCTATTTCACCATGAATACACTTACTCACTCCGCTGACAGAAAGGGAAGCCTCAAGTAGCAGATAACCCAACCATTAGCTCTTGCATTTTCACAGATGCCCTTCAAAAATCTCCAGTCTGAACACAGGATACTTCTCACTGCAAAAAATGCTACAAAGAAAACCAAAAAAGAGAATGAAGTTCATTGAGAGCAGAGGAGCAGAGGACTAGAAAAGAACTGTGAAGAAACTGTCCCCTCCTGTGCGAGGACTTTTACATCACATTCAGAATTTTTAATTCACAAAAGGTTAGTGCCTTTTCAGAGAGATGAAACCCAATCGGAAAGTGTCTTAGCCCTATACAGATAATTATCATGAATGAAACCAATTTGTCATGTTGAAATGCAGTTTTGTGGCTCATTACAGAGATTACAGACAGAAAAATGCATCCAGTTGAGGTTTTAAATGAATATTCTCACTGATTTACAAATGTTAAATGGTCTGAGGTATCCATACTGTGCCTAAAATGAAAATAAGGTTAAATTCTTTCCGAGTAGCTACACATCCAGTTCAGGAGATCTAAGTTCATTATTTTAGTCATTAACATCCAAAATCAGTGTCACAGAGCGCTTCATTCCCCACTGAATGCTGACCAAATGTGGCAGATACCCCTTCTGGGTCAAACAGCTGAATAAACATGTGAATGTGACAATCAGTAGCTGGCATTTTTACCAATTTTAAATGAGTTGGTTTGATTTCAAAGTGACAGTCATCACAGGAGAAAAATACTTCGTATCTCTACAAAACATCATCGCATGCTCTCCCAACATGGAGCTATCACTTTGGGGAAAAAAACCCCAACACATAAACACCTATTTTGAAGCTAGGTAGATTTACACTATATTGCGATCACTGCAGTAATTGTGGTTTATACCCAAAAAGACCACAGGCTGTATAGACAAAAAGAGCAAAGAGGACTGTTACTGCCTCCTGCCTTTGTTCCTCAATTGAGGAAATGAAGGATTAATCCTAGATCCTCAAAGATGATTCAACACGAATTCAGTGGAAGTGTGGGACTAATTATCTCCAAGATCAGAGCCAAAGCGATTTGCTAAAGGTCACCAGGAAGTGTGTGACCATTGCGGAAAAGGAACTTGAATCTGATAATATGAATCCAAAACTACAGCCAAACACTGTTTCTGACTTCTGCTTACAGCATTTAGGAATCCTGAGGAGACCACTTTGATGATAACCTCTCTGATACATTGAATGCAGCAACACAAACAAGCTACTAACAGGCGAGAGAAACTGTGACTTTGCAAAGTACTAGTCACCGTGCAGCGACTGTTCTTTAAATTGTGGTTAAGTGTCAAGTGGTTTGTGCCTTGGTGACTGCAGGCTAAGCTACCTCACGTTTGCTGGGGTCAAAACATTCTCACAGGCTCTCCCAGCAGAATAGCTACTGTGGTGCAGACTTGCCTTGTGGTAACTTGTTCATGCAGTCAGCCACTCCTTCTGCTAACTTCCAGGGATTAGCGGAAGACATGCCCTATAGGTAAAAAGTGGCCATCTCTTTTTATTTTATCCCATTTTTTGTGGTAAAGTATATTAAGACATTTTATGGGGTGTTTTTTTTTTTTTTTTGCTTGTCTAGTTTTCAATATGAAATAGGCTTAGTGCAATTCTCCGACAGGAGTTCTATCATTGCTAAGCTGATTAGAAATCCAGGAGCAACGCAGTCGAACTCTATTATAAGCTATCAGTAACAATCACCACTGGGAATTACTGTGTACTCCTGAAGAACAAAATCCATTTTAAATCAGAATGAGAGATGCAGGACAGTCAAGGAAGCTTGGAAGGTGGGTAGTGTTATCAGTTAAATGGATTTTATAAAACATCAATTTTTCAAAGCTTTACTCACTAACATGGTATAAGACCAGGCCCTCAGGGATTCTGCATCTCATCAGGGGCAAAACTTGGCAGCAGAGAGAGATCTGGGCTATAAATCGTTCCTGATGGCTTGGTTCCTTGAAAGCCTGCAGCAGTGTAATCACTGAACTTTTCAGAGTGCTTGATCACACAGCTGGCATGCCCTAAAAGACAGTTCCAATAAAATGCCTCCGATGTGCATTATCAAGCAGCATACAAAACTGCTACACATGCAGAACCCTTGGCTTGAGTCAAAGCCTTGAAGGTTGCATTCAGCTGACGAGGAACTTTCTGAAGTTGAAGGACATTTTGCTCTGTCCCCGCCGATGTCTGACATCATCATCACGATTTGTGTCTGATGCAGCCCAGCGATGTGCCGCTGCATGAGTGTGCGAGCTGACAGGGAACACACCAGCAGCTCTGTTACGGAAGCAATCCTGATGGCTCCATTTGTTGAACAGCCCTGGGTGACCATATGATAGCACGTGGTGGTGTGGCAATGGCAGACTAGCAGAGTGTTGAGCGCAAGCTGTCTGCATCCTTACAACATTTGTTGTAGAACAGTGAGTCCAATAACTATTGCTTCCTCCTCCTCGTCTTCCTCTGAAATGGACTCCTGCTATTACCTTGCTGCTATTTGATCCTTACCATGATCTTGGCCATCTCCCTGAGGGATCATTGCTGCCTCTTAATAAGGAAATGTGGTCTTACCTAAGGAGCTATGTTAATAGGCATTAAAGCTACAGCAAAATTATTGCAAGTTTCCTCAGACTTCTTTTTTGAGCTACTTCCTTCCCAATTTGGAAGAATTATCTATATTTGCAAGAGGGAACCAAAGACTCCTTATAAATCCATTTTTTCTCTGTTGAAACAGCTAACATACATGGCAAGACAAGAGGTCTAGGACTGAGACAATTCTCTCTCCACACAGACCACCAAAGACCCTTCAAATTCTCCACTGCTAGTAATCTGGGCAAGATGGCTCAGAACGATCACTTTTATGAATATCTTGGAACATGTGCTTGCTTGCTTTTTAATCTAAAGCTGAATGGGCTTGAAACTTATGTCAAATGGTCATCCCAAAGCCTCAGCTCCCATGGCAATCTCATCCTGGAGGTCCCTACAGCTTGCTATTCCAGCATTTCCCCAGGACCCTGCACTTAAGCACTATTTTTTGCTCTGGGGACCTACATGCATAGTTTTTATGTAAATCCCCAGACAGTGAAAGCTACCATACCAGAATTTGGCACTGACTGACAAGGATCACTTTATACAAGATGTGGGATAGACAAAGTATGCTGCTGGGTGTGGGGAGCGGGAGTTGTGATTTCTGTTCACAGGGTAACTTCTGGTTTTATTCAAGGATTCTGTAAGCTGTGTGATCACTTCAGAGGAGGGTACCCAGGTCTTCACCTTACAAACTTCTCAGCTGTGACTTAGGATCCCTTTGGGGACTCATCTCTTGACCCCATTGTGCTTGCCTTCCTGGCTGCTTAGAGACTTCATCTGGAGGGAGATGTTGTGGGTACCCTGCCCCTCTCACAGGTATAGCCTGGAGGTCAACGCACTGTTGGAAGGAAGGGTAGATGATTTGCACCCTCTGAGATTGATGAGGAAGCTGAATCCAATTTGCACACTTCCTGGATCATTTAGACTTTTAGAAGATGTGAATTCTGCTCTGTGAAGTACTTGTGTGTGGATGTAGCCTCAAGTTGGTGGAGGCACTTAATGTAGGTTCCTATCTCTAAAGGTAGAGAAAGACTGGAGTTCAACCACTCTTTTTCCCGTGGGCTAACTCCTGGGCTTTCTGGATAGCGCTTTCGAGATGCCCTGAGACATGTGCTATGCGCAGAAAAGAGAGTGAAGTGCTGGATGCTCTCCTGCTTTTGGGTTCCACCACCTCACTCTAATGATGGTGCTAGTTGAGACTCCTGCATCGCCCCATAATGTGCTCCATGTCTTAACTCTTCACACTGTCTGCCTTGGCTCCTAACTTACAGGCTCTGGCTCACTTGCTGAGGCTAGAGGGCTACTTCTTAGCTATTGTAATACCTATGTGAGAGGCATGCCAGCAGCTATTGTGGGTCTTTTTAAAATTAAGAGAATCTTCAAATCAAGAAGATAAGTTCATTTCAGATCAAGACTAGAATTTGCTATTGCAGTAACAGCACTCTAGACCTTGTAAGAATGAGGTGGGAAAGAAAGGAAACTATTCCTACCGAATGAAATCAGCATTGGTGGAGTTTCTGGTCATACAGGGGTTGTGAATGACCTTCCTTCCTTACTGCACTGTAATTTACTTCCTGACCCCACAATCTCTGAGAGAAGCATACTTTACTATGCATTCAGCAGGAGCAAGAGAGCAACAAACCCTCGTTATTCTCACATTTCCATTTTGCTAACTGAGTCTTTTATTATTGTGCTTTGAGAGGGGTGAGAAGGGTTGATTTATTAGACTTCTTTTTGTTTTCAGGCATTTAACAAACAGGTTTTCAGCGGCATGTCTTTGGCTTTAGCTTATTTAGCCTGTTTAACAGCTTTTAGCTTAGTTAGGTAATTTTAGCTTATGTCTTTTTCTTATGATGATTCTTGGCAATGCCACTTAATGATTCTGGGGGTCTTTGTAGGTGCAGCACAGCAAATGACAGAAACAGTCTCTGTGCCACAAGAATTTCTGGGTAAGTACCAGACAGAACACAATCCAGTGGGTAAAACATACCTCACCAACATGAGAATAGGAAGTGAGAATTTAACACATTTTCTTTTCAAGAAATGTTCCTTGATGGCTCATACCTCATCCCTCCCCTCTCCTCCCCTCCTTCTTCTCTGTCATGTACAGGTGTCTTTTCTACAAATAACCTCAAGTATTCACAGCTAGAGCTGTAGAAACAGTTTTCCTCAAGGTAGAAGCTTTTAACCTTTAATTTTGGAACATATTGATTTCTTTATATGAATATCAGTATGGATTCTTATCAGAGAGTGGGACTAGAAAAGAATTAGTTTTCATACAAAACCTTTAATGGGAAAGCTCAGGTCAAGAATTTTCTGAAGTACAGTTTTGTCCAATTTCTTTCTTCTGGACCAGAAGTCAGGGGATGGCTTTGAAAGCTAGAAATGACAGACTGCAGGGGACCGCGAATCATGTTAATGCACACTGTGCTTCCTGGTTCCTGCCAGCTACAAACTCCTCAGCCAAGCCTTTCTGTTGGGAAGCCTTTCTGTTGGCATACACATGGAAAGAACAAGATTAAATGCTGCTTTTAGGAGGGAATGGAACTTGAGGTATAAAAAGCTTCAGAAAGTGACCTTTGCTTTGAGATTGCTTTGTCCCTCCATGGTGAGGGCTGCCAGAACCAGCAGTGCCATGGGGTTGCCCTGCTTGCAATGCTGAAACACTTAGGAAGTGTAGAGACAGAAATTTTAGCCTGTTTCTTCTACTCTCCCCACATGATCTGCAGAACCTGTCCCTTACTCCGATTGTAATGCTGTGGTCTCAGCCTCCTGGACAGTCACTGCAGTGGCAACTTGTCTGTAAGAAAGCCCTCCTCTTTGTAAGGTCATTCAGGTAGGAGCATTGCTGGCACCGTTTCAAATATATAATTGGTTGTACGTGAAGCTACCAGGCCTTTCTTTGCTGGGCCTCTTTTGAAGCATGAAGTAGCAGCATTACCTGAAGTGCAGCTTTGCAGAAGGTATGCTTTGCTCCATCTAACTGATATAAGAACAGATACAAACTCCCAAATTGCCGTCCAATGTGAAGAAGTCTGAAAACCCTGCGGAAAGCCCCAGTAGCTGCACAGAAATGCATTACTGCTACAACAGCATTGAGCCTGTTTCCACAAATGAGATGATACCCAACTGTCAACATCCCAGCTCTGCCCCGCTTGATGCTCTAGAGAGAAGGATACCACAGGTAGCAGTGCTGACCATTGTCTTGCTGAAGGAAACTCCCGTGAGTGAGTATGGGGAGCAAATCAGAGGTAATAAGGGAAGAGGTGGAAAAGAAGACAAGTTTCTCCTTTGCCACAGTGAGGAAGAGACGATCCTATGTAACGGAGGAATGATCCTTCCCCAGAATACAGGGGAAGGGAAAAAATATGTGCAGAACATCTTTCCACTAGACTTGGTTCGCCCAGTATATTTAAACAATAAACAGTTTTGCAAACTATTCTAGCTAGTATGACTGAGCTTTATGGTCCTTGATACTAATAACGTGAGTACTATCAAAAGTAAGATTTATGGTACCTGTAATTGAACTGAAGGTGGTTTACAGAGTTTAAAATTAGAAGGGAGTGTTAGATCATACGATTTGAATCTCTAATATTTCACAGACCATTTCACAGATGTATCACCCAGCTCCCCTTTTATTGTGGTATCTTGTGTTTGACTAAACACATTTTCCAGCAATTTAGCTAGGCTTGAATCCAAGAAACAGAAAGCTGAAGAATCCACCACTGCTTTATTAGCTTAATGCAGCGGTTAATCAGCTTCACTGTTAAAAATTTGTGCCTAATGTCCCATCAGAATCTGTATTACTTTAGTTTCCAGAAACTGTTTTTTTGCTGTGGTTTTCTCTATTTAATTCAATTTAATTCAAGTCCCTTACTATTATTTTCTCTTCAAAAAGATACTTAGAATGATGTCATGTCTCAGGTCTTCTTTTTGAGTGAACTCATGTCTCACTCTAAAGCCACCCCTGTGCTTTCTTTAAATCTCTGTTGTGAAAGCTTTTTGCATGTATTCCATTTTCTACACATTTTTTTTAAATAGAAAAGCAAGAATTGTTAGTAGTATTTCAGAATCAAATTTCACCAGTGTTCTACAGGAAAATGAACTTGTCTCCCTAACTGTGAGTATTGAAAGTGATATTTTTACCTGAACATCACAGTAGGAGTTTTTGGTGAGATGCTTGCACACTGTGACCTTTAAATCATTTTCAGAACCACATTCTTGCAGTAAAGGTCACCATTCTGTAAGCTTGGCTTGAATTTCATGTTCTTAGCTTTGCATTGTGGTACTGACTACATTTTTTGAGGGTGCCAAGGACCCAGCCACAGACTCACTGTAATTTACCATACCATGTATCTTCATATGGTCTGCAAATTTCATCAGCTGTTTGTATTTACTTCCACATCATTAATTCATATGTTGAAACATATCAGGATTAGTACAACTCTATGTAAAACCCCACTACAGACATTCACATTCAGTTAGGACCCTATGTGGACAATTCATCACTGGCATCGGTTTTAAAAATCACTTCCCAGACTATTTTCTTACTGTTCTTTTACTGTTCATATACAATACTGATCTTTATCAGAATGCACTGGTATACTGCCAAATTTCTTACCAAAGCCTAAATAAATTACATTTTGTACTTTTCTCAAACAAACACATACTATCTCAAAAATACAATTAAAAAAAAAACCAACAAACTAATACAAAACCAAAATCAGACTCCCTTTAAAAGGCCTATTTCCTATTAAAAAGAATCTTCATTGGCACTTACTCTATGTTTGATATCCAAGTCTTTAATAGCTATAATTCATGTCTAGTCTTCAATACTGAAGATTTATATACCTCTGACTTACACGCAGATAACCAGTATATACTACTTTGAGCCATCATCCCTGTCTTTGGAACATTGCTGCAGCATTAACAGTCTTCCTGTCTGTTGGAACAGCTGTGGTGTTCCAAGATTTATTAAAACTAAATTTCAACAGACAAGAGGTCTACCTGGCCAGCTCCTCAGGTCTCTGGGTACAAATTATATAGGCCTGTAGACTTAACAAAATTTTTTCTTTTGCAGATGTTTAATATCCTCCTCAGCTGCTATTGAACTGGAAAATACTTTTCATTTCCTCTTACAATGGAAAAAAAGCATGGTACATTTTCGAACGAATTAACAGAAATGTTTATTAAACTTCTATTTTTTGTCCTTAATAATAACTTTATCATCTCCATTTAGTAGCAGGCCTAAGAAGAATTTCTTTTCTAATAATCTTCAGCTTCTCACTTTTTCTATATATTATGCTAACATTTTTTTAGAAATTTTTCAACATTTCATGATAGTATATTAATTTCTAGCCAGAACTCCTTACCCATTTTTCATTACATATCAGTTTTTATTAACAAATCCTGCCCTGGCTTCACTACTGTGCCAAGACTGGCTCTAAGCCAAAGTTGTCCTTTCTCATAGATTGGGACTGTCTTTTTTAACCATCTAATAAATTCTTCTTTTAAACCAAGCATTTTCATTCTTTTTTTTTCTACACAATTTTGCTCACAATTTTTTTCTGTTTTAAAAATTAACTCTTATACACATGCTGTGCATGTTTATGTGTAGTACGTATTTTTATAATTACTGTTTAGGGTAATCTTTTTTCCACAGTGACTGCAATTAGTCTTGGTTACTGGTCCACCACTTTCCCACTCTGTGATTAATTCCTCTTTATCATAATCTGGTACTAAACAGTGCAGCATCTCTCCTGTAAGAAAATTGCTGTCTCAAATTTTTAGAAAGTTTAACAATGTCTCAGCACTGGCGGTTTGAGCCCTCCCTCGTTGGTGTTCTACACTTTTAACATAATAGGATGATGTATTTGTTATAGAATAAACTGTTGAAAGATCAAAAGTTTTGTTGATCTGCATGACTAGGACATGCTTGAAAGACCATTATACAATCACTTTATTATGTGGGAGTAAAGAAGCAGATAAGACTAGACATGGGTTAAAGAGCAACTCTCATGGATTACATTAATACACTACGTAGTGCTGGCTGCCTTGCCTGTCAGCAAGCTACCAAGAAATTAAGCTCATGTCTGATGCCGGTGGAAATAGGCCAAACACAGCTGCAATTGGTCACGTCATTGTGAACATCTGACACACCCTCGTAACAAGAGATTCAGGTCAGGGGCAAACTAGGAGGACTAAACATAGTAAAATAAATTATTAGTCTTCAGGGATATCACTGCAGTCAGTAGTGGTGACTGATTTTTGTGTTGTTTCTTTTTCTTTTTTTCTACAAGCAAAATGGATCTTCCAGACACCACCTGAATAAGTAAAGGCATTGTGATTTCCTTGACAGTAAGGCTTGAGTCATAGAAGAGACTGTCAACAAATAAATGGCTTGTAAGTCCAAATTCTGCTCTGAGTGGTATTTGCATAGCTATGTGAAAATTGGCAGGGTTGACTTTGTTCTTACCAATTTTAGTGTGGCTGCTCAGGCTTTAAATCAGAGCTGAACTTGGCAATCAGCAGTCCTTCATACTAGATAGTAAACAAACATATATAGACATAGGTTCACTTTATTAATACTGTTTTAAAAAAAATCAAACCAATAATGTCTATTTCAAATAGATGAGAGGGCAGACCGTAACATCTAGATTCTCTGCATCTAAATATCTTTTGTAATACAGGCAGTTTCAGAGGAGCACAATGATCTAAACTTCCAGCTTGTGTTTATTATCTAAAGCGCAGCATTTGCATTTTTCATCATTGCTAATGAAGTCCAAAATCTGCATCTGTGTACTCCTTACACTGCAGACTGTCAATTAGCTTTATCCTCAAAGCACTGGCCTGAAGCTACTGGCCCTCCTCATTTCAGGATAAAGAAGAGTGGAGGAACCTCTTGGCGGAGTGGCAGTGCCAAAGAGAAGCAAAGAGGAACAGATTTACAGTTTTCAGACTTTTACACATTTCAAAACATGACTTATAATTCTTTATTGAGAAAAGGCACCCGAGCAAGAATTACCTGGTCCTTGGTCAACTTTCACACATTACTTGGAATAAAATTGTCTTCACTAAAACCCTTCTGTGAAGAATAATTTATAATAAGAAAATAATACCACGGGAACCACTTCCTTTATTTCATAGCATTGTACAACAGCTGCAATATAAGGAGGAACATTCAGAAGTAGTGAGAATTTTTTTTTACAAACTATTCTGTTGAAGAGAGAATAAGTCATAATTATCCTTATGTTAAAGTATGGGGAGCCAAGCAAAATTCCTCAATGGTCTGAACATGTTCAAACTGCCTTTTAAGCTTCCTACTCTGCTTTCAATAATTTAAATGCCCAACTCTATATAGGATGGACAAAATGGTCTAGAAAACTGAGAGTGGAGGGCAGAAAAGTCTAGGTTGCACATTTTTCCCTTCCCTTTGAAACACAATCCAACAGATGATCAGGAGAGTTTGACTGTGTGGCACAGACCGCTATAAGACTGCTTGCACAACAGTACAAAAAAGGATGTTGAATGCTAAAAATTCATTAAGTCTATAAGATACCACCTATTTAGAACATGAAACAAACTTCATAATTACATATACAAAGTCCTTAAGAAGGACTTGTCTTTACTTCTCTTAACATTTAATATGCCGAGACCCCTCAGCACTTCTCCCGTGTTTCCCATATAGTTATCCATGAATCCCTCTACCTTGTAAGGGAGTCTCAAACTTGCAGACTCAGGAACTCATTTTCTCCTCTAGGACAGTACCTATGACCCTTGGGAACTGAGGAATCCTACTTTTCTGCAAGTCACTTGCTCCATACCATTCATAATGTTTATTACTTATCGTCAACTCATAAAAACATTACACTCCACCCCACCTGCAGTCCAAACAGCTTGACTTTCCTGTGCTGAACAAAGTTACTGAAAATCTGCAGCAGTCGGGGTGACACTGTTCAAAGGGGAGCATTGTGCTCTGCTTCTTTAAGGAGGTGGCCTCCTCTGAGTGCTATGACTTGAAGTAACACAGTAACTCCTTCACAGAGCTCCTTGAACATCTGCTGCTTCTTGGAAAAATTCTGGATCTGAAGCTGATCATCTCCAATGTACAAAGCAACTTAATCTTCACTAATTTTCCTGTACCAGAATACACAACCAGTAGCATTATTCAGCATAGCCATTAAGTCTGCAGTGACCAAATTAACTTCTAGTTTCTGTATGCCAATAGCTGCTTCTAAAGTAATAAGCAGTATCTGGACAGAGTCTGAGTGTCTACTGAATAGTACAAGCCATTGATCCCAACTGGGACAAGTTCAGCCCATGAATCACAACATTTATCCTTCTGGATGGAATGGATAAGAATTATGCAGAAACAGATGTGCCTCAGCCAAATGGGTTAGCAGGCTACAGGGACTTCAGGGTTCACAAAAAGCTTCTGAAAAAATACATGGAGCTCTTTTGCCTAGAAATGGCTTTTGGTGCTGAAGTACAACAAAGTCTGTGATATGCCTCCAGAAATAGTTGCATCAGGTGTATGTAGCTGCGATGCCAATGTGGTAAAAAGACTGTAAATCAATACAAATGTTTGAGGTGAGGTTGCAAGACGGGACCAATAAACTCAATGTTTGAGAAAAATGTTTCGTGTGAAGTAGCAGTCCCAGGGCATCTAGTAACTAAACAAGGAGCTAGCCCTACATCTCTGAAAAAGAAGAAGGAAAAAGGCAATAAGAATTAAGAGATATAAGCAAATGACAAAGCAGTACTCTGATGGCCCATTAATGATTCCCTTTTGAGCTCTCTGAGGGCTGGTCTCAGGTTCCTGTATTTGGAACCAACCTGATCCAGTTGGAAGTCTGGGCCCTGACTCCTCTGGAATTAAACTGTTTAAACATCCAGCTTTAATAGAATGGCTTTGAAAACAGGTGTGTCCCGAAGGACTTTCCAACAGGCTGTTAATCCTGGATGCTTGCGGGCAGGCATTCAGGTCCAAATTAGGCATGTTCTTGGTCAAGATGAAAGGCTGAGAATAGCTGTATGCACACAGTACAAAGACAGCATACTTGTCTAGAAAACGTTATTCCTGTTCCCAAATATACAAGTCTTGTAACATCAGTCTGAAAAAGGACAGAAGAAATAGCTTCTTAGGCACAGATGTGTTATTTTCTGAGGATCAAGCCATGCTTCAGTCCTGCAGAGTGCTAATTCCTTCCCTTCTCTCCTGCAAAAATGAGCCCCTTTCAATCTCTCACAGTCCGAATCTGATCATACTGAAGTTCCTATATATGAACTTCCTTTGCACCTGTATTTGCCAAGTATTTCAAAGAGAACAAGAATAAGTTATTAAAAAGAGTTTAAAAAGCCATGAATTTGACTGCTTTTTCCCTTTCTTCAAGAAAGGGTGCTCTCTCCATCGCTGCAGTACAAAAAAGACAAAGGGATTATGATTCTCTTACTTTTTAAATAATAGTGTCTTAAACAGAACAAATCAAAACAAAAATGCCCAATTTCATATTGAAAAACAAAACAGAAAAACCTCTATGACTGTGTAGAAGAACTGGCGAAGTTGCTATTTCACAGCTTCAACAAAGTGATAGGAAAGTATGCAAAAATAGCTCCAGTTCAAGAAAGAAATTCCTGTTAATGGGTTAGAGCCATCCTCATCCATGAAGGAGACTCTCAAATCTGAAATACATCTTTCAGAAATACTAGACACTTTTGATAACACTTGTATGTGTGAAATGTGTGGCATTAAGCCAAAAATAGAAAACATAAATCTTGTTGTCCAGATAACTATGCCAGAAGTAAATCTTTCAACTTTTGCTTGAAACGACATTTAAAACCTACTTATGAGTACTATATAGGAACTACTTCACTGCTTGATTAAAGTGAGAAAAGACTACTCAGAACACAACGTGTGTAACTGTACAGTAGGAGTGACTCCAAGGCATGACTCCCTTAGATCATGAAAGAATGTCAGCACTAAGGTCAAAAAATGTGAGCAACGTTACCAGTTGTTATAAGAAAGGAAGGAAAAGATGCTGACATTCAGATAACAGGTATGTGCTGCTTCTATTTGGCAGTCACAAATACTAGCAATGGATGGAGCAGCTAATCTGACATATTTCCCTGCCAACAGAGGATTGCTTCCCTTATCTAGAGCTTTGCTTCCATCTAGTTTTAACTTTCTTAATAAGCGAGGCTCTCCCTGTTTCTACTGGAAGAGAATATTTCATAGTCTAAAACTGAGCTCATTACATTTTTTTTATTTTTGTAAATTTATCTCATTATTTATGTTTACTGCTTCATTAAGCAGAGTGACTATGCCTACTTTTGCTACAGTAAGCAATTTTCTTCTCTGTTATTCACGCTTTCTTGGCTACAAGGAGAGAGATCTGCTGGCATGTTATTTTAAAGTAGGCCCGAATCAAATGATTTAGATTGAGAAGGAATCAATCTGTGAAACAGTAATAACTAGAATTAGCAGATACTGACCTCTACCAAGGTGGTAACTGTTCAGCACCATAAAGGCGTCTATCATGGCTCACACAGAATAGGAGACATCTCAGGACACATTCAAGGACGCTGGCTCTGCATGGGGAGAGAACATCCAGAATGACACTGATCCTGCTCAGGTGCTAAAAGCAATAACCACCCACCCATTCACTGTGAATGGAAATCACCTAGACTAATAAGGTGCGCTCCAGATAAGGTCTACTTCAGCAACTGAAAAGAGCATCAAAGAAACACTGTTCTGAGATTTGAAGTGTTCGAGTAATTAAAACTGTTGAGAGCACAGGGGCTAATAAATGTCCAATGTGAGGTTCAAGGCATATTCTAACTCCTGTCTTGCACTCTTTTACTCAACTCTATTTTTTATTGTTTTTATTATATTGTGGATGCTATTTTTATTTATAAGATGATTAATTTATGTCTAATTAAATGCAAGTAGATGAAAGGGGAGACTTACTTTCAGCAGACTTATTTATCTTTTGTCATGGGACAAAGGTAACCATGCAAAATGAGAAGGGCCTGGGGACAGCAACCCATTTCTGATGGCCATTTTATGTCATACATATACTAAAACCAGAATACGTATCTGTAATGCAAACCAAACCACTGTTTATTTAGAGGTTTTTATTTCCATGATTTGCAAAAAAAAATTCATCTGTAATTCATAAAGCCTAATAAGTTTCTGACTTCCTAGCATTGTTGGGAAACAGAAATACTCAAATAGTGTAAAAAGGGATGTTTATAAGATTTGATAAAATTGGCATCAAACTTTTGTATGCTTATCTGAAAACCAAGTTTTAACAAACTGACTACAGTAGCTTAAAGACATTTGCTTTGCTATTCACGATAAGACTTCAGCACTCACCTGGAAATTCCTATCAGTGAGCATATTGATCACTCTGCACTTCGCCGTCCTTTGAGAGGAGATCTGTTTTCAGGCTGTTGAGCTTTAGAACATTTCCATGACTGTATCACTGTGCAATTTGGCTTGAACCCCAAGAGCAGTTAGGAGGAATAAATGGGGAGATTGCTAAGCAGTAAGAGGTAAAATAAGGTAGAAAAACCTCTCTTGACTATATACTCGCATTTTCATCCCCTCATCAAATTATGTGTTTCGAAAGAGATGTGCTTTAAAAATTAGTTCTCAGTTTCCTCCAGCAGTCTTTATTCCCTTGTATCTTTCAAGAACCTTTCATAGCTGTTTTAAAAACCCAGATGCTCTCCTTGACTTGACCTTTTCATTTTATAACAGAGCAATAAGGTTACAAGATAATTTGCATTTAGATCATGTTTTCTTTGTAGGGATATCACAACACTGGATGTATGAATTCCATAGTCCCGCTTCTTACAGAAGTTCTTAGTATGGCCTGGGCTCTTAAAACACATGATAAAGGCAAATGTACTTCTGTGTAAAAGATAGATAGATAGATAGATAGATAGACAGACAGACAGATAGATAGACAGACAGACAAATATTGAGTGAACAGAATTCATATTATCACTCATAGGAAAATGCTGAAATAACTTTCACAATTTGAAAATATTACTGCAGCTATAATCATTAGTACTATACTGGTATGTAAGTAGGACAGATCAGCCTCTCTGATGATGATTACCTTCCTGAATCTTATCCTGTATCTGTTTTTTTTAAATACATGTTGTTTCCCAAGACAATTAAGAACTGGATACTAAGAACGGGCACAGAAATCTAGAACATTAAAATTAACTATTTCACAAACACAGATGAAGGAGACAGCAGAAAATTAAAGAATCTATTTAAACAACAAGCTGTCAGCCTAAGGACAAATGAACTTATTAGATTTCAATAATCACATTTGGCATCTCCTTTTAATTGCACCTGGGAAGGCAAAACATGATGCAGCTGCTCCTGGCTGGATAGCAATGATATAAAGACTAGTGACAAAATTTTCCAAACATGACTTCCCTTCCCCAGGAGCTGGACTGCCAGAAGTGCAGCCCAAGGAAACTAATACTTTGCTTGATTTCTTTTCCATCGCAGTGTTTCTCTTTTCTGAGCAAACCAGGCAGAAAAAAAAAAAAAGTATCAATGGCAGCTTTTTAAGAAGGGCTTCATTTGTTAGCTGTCCCTAATTTAATTCCTGTTTATGTTTCTACGCCCACAGGCAAGCAGGTGATAAGGTTCCAGGGTAAACGGAATTGGGTAATACTTCACGTCACAGTCCAGTAATGGGCTTATTAAATATCAAATCAATTTGCTAATTAATTAACCCCCTCAATATCTTTGTAAGGTACTGTTAGTTTTCTGGGTGTTTTTGTTGTTCTATTTTCCCCAGATGAGGAAAACAAGAACTACGGAGCTGAAGTATGCTTCCAGGCACACTCTCCAATGAGATCCCCATGTGTCACCAGGGTGTCTGAGGTAGATTCCATCTGATTCAAAAAAAGAGGGAGTTTTCAGCAGACAATTTGCTTGGAAACCTTCACTCCAGAAATAATTTTCTCATTTAGCCTACTTCAATCTACAGGTCTGACTGGCCCGTGCCAAACCTAGCTGTCTCAGTGGGGCTTCAGAGAAGTGTTGGGGAAGGGCACAAGCAACTCTTCTTCCTGGGATTTAAAGGGTATCAGCTTCCCATTTCTTATGTGCATTTTAATTAGGTATAGTGTTGATATGTGCAGGGAATGTGGCTGAAGAAAAATGCTATTAGTTTTGATACATTATTACTTTGGATTTTATTTTAATTAATGTCAGGAGCACTTAGAATTTTAAGTAGGCATTCTTTCAAGATGCATTTAAAGCAAAAGAAATAAACTAAAATTATTTCAATGGAACTATAATGAGAAAAAAATCCAAACATTTACTGACAACCTGTGCCTCAAGGAGCTCACATCTAAAGAGGTAAGAGGCAGGAGGACAACAAGGCTACATGTAATTTTTACATGTTTCACTACTGGCACAGATGCAAGGCTGAATCCTAAAGAGAGGGTCTTGTAAGTCCTCCCAGCATGGCTGTAGCAGAGACAAAAAGGCACTGAGGCAGGTGTGGGGAAAGTAAGTCTCCACTGACAGAAAAGAAATATTTTGTAATTCTAGTTTAACAGTAGAGCCGGGAGTAATCTTGCTGATGGTGACTGGTGGGTCAAAGGTGATGAGGGCACAGCTACTCAGTTCACTGTGACTTGTCTAGAACTGTACCACATCATTAGCTATTTTGACAAACGAGGGATAACTGTATTAAAACAGGGCCAAGGGTGAAACCAAATGGCTACAACTGTAAACAGCATAATCATTTACCTTAATGACAGGAAAAGGGAGCTGTGGTAATTGCCAGAGGATAAATGGGGTCAGCACCGTTCTTTAATATGGGATGAACTGACATGTGCAATGAGAAAGGCAAGAATCCACAGAGAGCAAGGAGGTAAGAAAAATGAAGCAGGGCAAACAGCAGGTGCTTAAGGAGATGGGAGTCAGTGGGACTTCTCTGCAGGAGTGAGGAAAATTCAGTGCCTGTGACACAGAAGAAGGAAGTAGAAGGAAAACTGAAGGTAGGCATGATAGTTGCATTACAAGTAATTTTTTTCTTGGAATAAAATGTAAGATCTTTGCAGAAAAAAGGACTAAATTGAGGAGTGAAAAAAATGGCTAAGTCATAAAGTCATAGAATCATTAAGGTTGGAAAAGACCTCTAAGATATTCAAGTCCAACCGTCGACCCAACACTACCATGCCCACTAAACCATGTCCCGAAGCGCCACATCTACACGTTTTTTGAATGCCTCCAGTGATGGTGACTCCACCACTTCCCTGGGCAGCCTGTTCCAATGCTTGACCACTCTTTCAGTAAAGAAATTTTTCCTAATACCCAATCTAAACCTCCCCTGGCACAATTTGAGGCCGTTTCCTCTCGTCCTATCGCTTGTTACTTCGAAGAAGAGACCAACACCCACCTCGCTACACCCACCTCGCTACAGCAGGTAGTTGTAGAGAGCGATAAGGTCTCCCCTCAGCCTCCTCTTCTCCAGGCTAAACAACCCCAGCTCCCTCAGCCGCTCCTCATAAGACCTGTTCTCCAGACCCTTCACCAGCTTCGTCGCCCTTCTCTGGACATGCTCCAGCACCTCAATGTCCTTCTTGTAGTGAGGGGCCCAAAACTGAACACAGTATTCAAGGTGCGGCCTCACCAGGGCCAAGTACAGGGGCACAATCACCTCCCTACAGTTGCTGGCCACACTATTCCTGATACAGGCCAGGATGCTGTTGGCCTTCTTGGCCACCTGGGCACACTGCCGGCTCATGTTCAGCCGGCTGTCGACCAGCACCCCCGGGTCCTTTTCCATCAGGCAGCTTTCCAGCCACTCTTCCCCAAGCCTGTAGCGTTGCCTGGGGTTGTTGTGACCCAAGTGCAGGATCTGGCACTTGGCCTTGTTGAACCTCATACAACTGGCCTCTGCCCATCGATCCAGCCTGTCCAGATCCCTCTGCAGAGCCTTCCTACCCTCAGGCAGATCAACACTCCTGCCCAGCTTGGTGTTGTCTGCAAACTTACTGAGCATGCACTCAACCCCCTCGTCCAGATCATTGATAAAGATRTTAAACAAGACCRGCCCCAAAACTGAGCCCTGGGGAACACCRCTYGTGACCGGCCGCCAACTGGATTTGATTCCATCCACCACAACTCTCTGGGCTCGGCCGTCCAGCCAGTTTTTTACCCAGCGAAGAGTACAACCATCCAAGCCATGAGCCGCCAGCTTCTCCAGGAGAATGCTGTGGGAGACAGTGTCAAAGGCCTTACTAAAGTCCAGGTAGACCACATCCACAGCCTTCCCCTCATCCACTAGGCAGGTCACCTGGTCATAGAAGAGATCAGGTTGGTCAAGCAGGACCTGCCCTTCATGAACCCCGTGCTGGCTGGGCCCGATCCCCTGGTTGTCCTGAACCTGCTTTGCGATTACAGATACAGCATTCATTTACATTACGGAATAAAAACGTTTGCTTAGGGAAAATGTATTTGTAAGGGCACAAACTGGGTGAAGATGGTCTTAGCTGCTCAGATGAACCTTGTAATAGGGAAAAAGCATCCAAAGAGTCAGGTAGAAGCAAGCCAAGGAGAGAATCAATACCAAAATGAAGGAAAGAAAGAGCAAGGAGCAGCAAGGTGAAAACTACAAGAGCAATACTGGGCTGGAGGCCATAAAAAGGCTAAGTGGGAGAGGAAGCCATACTTCACCCCCATGTTCCCACTCTCCAAATGGCAGTGGCTGGAGAGCAAGGACACAAGCACAGCCCAGGGACAGTACTTGTATAGATCAGTGGCAGGACAGTTTGGGTCCAGACAGCCACCACGGGACTGCAGCAGGACAGGGGGCTGAGCAGGCTGACAGGGCCAAACCTCACTGGTGGCTGTGACATGGCCATAGGGGGGTTATTTGCACTTGGGAAGACACGAGGGCTTCATGTTAGCAGTGCTGGCATAGCCTCAAGGCAAAATCCCAGTGATCTGCCCAGGAGGCTTTGCCGCCATTAAACGTGCCGCTCCCCTTCCCCTCAGCACCGCCAGGCACGTGACCCCGCCTCCCGCGCCTCGCACGTGGGCACGCTCAGCCCGCGCATGCGCGCTCGCCCCGCCTTCCGACCGGTAAGATGGCGCGCGCGGCCTCCCCACCGGCCGGCCGCCAGGGCGCGTGCGTGGCCCGCGAGCACATGCGCGGCTGTGGCGGCGCCTGCGCCCTAGGGTGTGCGGCGGGGCGGGGCGTGGGCTGAGGCGCCGGGGGCCGCGGGCGCGGCGGGCTCGGTTAGCGGCGCCCTGCGAGCCAGCCCCGCCGCCGCTCCCTCGTCCTCCGCCTCCGCCTCCTCCTCCTCCTCCTCCTCCTCCTCCTCCTCCTCGCCGCCGCAGCTGGCGCTGCTCGTGATGCAGCCGTGCGGCGGCGAGGAGGCGGCGGCGGCTGGGGCGGTGGGGGGGCCGCTGCCGCCCCCCGGTAGCGGCGGCCTCATGTTGTTTTACGAGCTGGGGGGCGACGGTGAGGCCGAGGCGGGGGAGGAGGCCGAGGCGGCGGGCGGTGAGAGCACGGCCAGCCCGGAGGAGCTGGAGGAGGAGGAGGCGACGGCGGCGGCGGGGGCGACTTCAAGCGGCGAAGCGGCGGCGGCGGGCGGCGGCTGCAAGAGCTGCACCTACGAGGGCTGCAGTGAGACCACCACGCAGGTGGTGAAGCAGCGCAAGCCCTGGATGTGCAAGCGCCACCGCAACAAGATTTACAAGGACAAGTACAAGCGCAAGAAGAGCGACCAGGCCCTGGGGGGCGGTGGGGCGGCCGCCGCGGGGGGCGGCCCGCGGCCCGAGGTAAGGCAGCGGGGGGTGGGTGCTGCTGGTGGTGCTGGTGTGGGCCTCAGCTGGGGCCTCGTCGGGTGGTGAAGTCAGTGGGCAGCCCGCCTGCCGTGTGGTTCGCCTGGGGGTAGGGGCTTCCCGTGGAAAATCGGTTTCTGTCAGACGGAATGGGACTTTTCTGCCCAGAGGAGAGGGAAGAAATCTCCGGTACCGGCAGCGAAGGACAGCCCTAGAGTTCGCTCTTCCTCTGCTGCAAGAGCAAACCCCGTTTCTTTTTAATTCTCTGATATAAATTGTAGCAACTTACAACTATACCAGAAGATTCTAGGAAAAAAATTCTTAGTAAAAGATGCTTCGCTGTGCAGCGTGTGTTTATTTCACAGGAGGAAAGATGAAAGTCTAGATCTAAGAGAGATGTCAGTCTTCTTGCCCAGTTGGTACTGAAATGTGGGGTTTCAAAGTAACAAACACCGTTACATATCATATTATATTGTATATAAAAATAACGTGTGTAGGTTTTTCAAGATACCTGTTGATTTTTTTTTTTTATATTAAATGGCAGTTAAATATTTAGACCACAGATAGTTCATACTTACTTTCATAAACTTATGTGTATTGTTTAGATGGGGAAATGGTGGGAGAACTGATGCTAACGTTCAACTACTTAGGTAGTTTTTTTCCTACACTTTGTGACTCAGCCAGGATAACACGGTTTCTGATGGTCGCTTGTACTGAGTTAGTTTTTGAGATCTTGTAGAAAGAGGGAAATGGTTTTACTTTTGAAGGTGCTGGCTAGTTTGTGCTTGAAGGGACAAGTATAAAACAGTGGTTGCCAGAACAAAAAGATCTTACCTGGTGCTCCCGCTAAAAGCAACCCTTTTTTGTCAGCACAGCTGTCTCTGGACTTGTGTGACTGGCAACTGACCTAACTGCAAACTAACCGTCAAAAAACTTCCCTTTTTCTGTTTTTCTTCATATAAATATAATAGTAACCACACTGGGTGTCACACCAAAGAATCTTTTTTTGTCTAGCTGTAACAGCTGCCATGAAGCAGCAGGTGCATAAGAAAAAGGCAAGTGTACATGATGCTGCTAGGGAATATTCTCCCTGCTTCTGTCTCTTTCGGCTCAAAGGACTTGCTGAGATAGGTGTGGGTTTTCTGATGTATTTTGTAACTCTAAGTGATGTCTGTTCCATGTACTTTTTTGGGTTTTTGTTGAACCCTTGTAAACTCTCAGCATTCATTCCATTCTGGTAGGTTCTTTGGGTCTGTTACCTGGTTTGAATGATCTCCTTGTTTTTGAACCTGGCTGCTGTTAACTTAATTTGACAGTTAGTGTTTACATTAGAAGATACAGTGAACGACTAATTCCTGTTCAGTTTGTGACACACACTTGGTAGGCTTGCCTCTAAGTTGTTTCCTTCCTGCAGTGAAAAGGTGTAGCATGCTTGTTTCCAAGTGAAAAGTTCTGTACTTTTATCATCCTTGTTGCTGTTCGGTGAACCTTCTCTAGTTCTAGTAGCTACTTCTCTTTGAGAGAACAGAAACTGCACACAGTATTCAAGATGTGGGTGAATTCTAGATTTATATACCAGCATGATTTCCCCTCTTCTCCTGTTCCTAATAATTCATGATGCTCAGTTCATGATGTGTCTACACAAATGTTTGTGCTAGTTCAGAAAAGGGGACAGTATGGAAGAAAGGTAAAATCGCTGCATTTCATGTAGTGATGGGTTAAGACTCTCTGATCTGTAACATGAAATAGTGATTATTGCATGCTGGAAGAGAGTGGGCTTGCTTCTCTCGGTTTCTGCAAGTGCAGGTTGCTTTGGATGTTATGAAATTGAAGGCCTGAACTTGTAGAAGAAAACAGGATATCTAGTGCTAAGCTTAGTGTGCTTTTTTGCAGTGATGTCTATCAAGTCTCCACAAGGTACTGTCATCTTGTGGGGTCAGAGTCAGATTCATAATAGAAGTTCCATTTTTCACTTCTGTGGACAGGATTGAAGAGAAAGATACTGCGATACTTTGTTATTGTTCTTGCTTGAAGCCTTTTAGGTAAATGGAAGTGTCAGTAAGTTTTGAATTTCATACACATAGGATTCAACATTGGTTGACATTTTCAACCATGAATATTTTCTCTACTGCAGATTGTAGAGCCACGTTGTTTAGAAGACAGTCTGCTTCATATGACTGGTGATTGTACAAGGAACAGAATAAACTTACAAAGAAGAAACATGTAGATTTTACTGTCTCTTGCCTGTGGCTTTGACAAGTTCATAATAGTATTCTGAAGTATGTTTTGTTTTGCTATTAAAAGTATTATTGTCATTCCTACCCAATTGCAAATGTTAAATATCATTTGCTTCCACAAGCTGGAGATTGAGCTGTTGTGAATGACTTCATCTTTAAGGAATGCAATCAAATAAATTCATTAACTAGACATAGTAACCTGGTTAGTTTTGCAATTTACAAGACTAACTCAGCTGCATTGCTTCACTGTGACTGATGAAATAGCGAAAATAATGTGATAAGAGGAGGGCAATTCCATTCTTGTGCTGTTAATTTTCCCCTGCAGATTAATGAGGCAAACGTTCTTTACTCTTGGGACTTTGGTCAAAAGTAAATGTATCATTATATCAGGGTTTATAGTCTCACTTCTCTATTTTTTTTTATTTTCTTTCATGTGCAGGATAGTGTTGAAGGTTCAGTTTCTGTTACAAAACAGAGAACAGGATCCATTGGAGATCGCCCAGCAAGACCTACTCTTTTAGAACAAGTATTGAATAAAAAGAGGCTGGTAAGTTTGGTTTTCTTAGAGGTTTTGAACTCAGATAAATGAAGGCAGTGTAACAATGTTTAACTCTCACCCTTGTGAAAGATGAAAATCAGTTTAATGATCATACACTGCATGTGCATATTTTCAAATTTGAAATACGCTGCAGAGCAGATGTGTGTCTCAGCCTCTTCATGAAGAATACTAAGATGACTAAATTTAACAATTGCTGCCGTGTTAACTGAACTTGAGTATTTTGGTAGTACTAAATAGATGCGGTTATTTCTTTAGGGTAAATAGTGCTTATAGTATAACTGAGATGTTTTTAACTTGTTAAACCAACTTTTCTGTAAAGCTTTGAATAGAACAATGCAAGGACTTTAGGTCTGATGTACGCTTTAATTACTGTAGTGTATTTTAAAAGGTGTAGACCTATCATCACACTTAAAATTGTGTATATATTTGTTGATAAAGCAAACTGTGTAAGCAAACAGTATGACTTGTAAGATTTGTAGGCTGCATGAGTGGCATGTGTTGTAAGTTTTGAAATGCTTTTGTTGTTCCTGTAAGTATATTTAAAGATTTAAGCCCAATGAAGGGAAATAATTCAGTATTGACTGTTCCTTGGGCTTCTTCATTACTTTCTATGTTACTGGTTTTTACAGTCTCCTTTCTGCAAAAGCTAATAGGACTGTTTGCCTGTTCTCTCCGTTAGCTGTGCAAAGCAGTTTAACAACACTCATTAAAGTGCTGTAGTCCTTGTTCAGAAATTTGAAACGTCTTTAAAGAAACATCGTATCAGTCTTAAGTATACAGCTATATAGATTTATTTTCTTGAGTTCTTTCTCAATAATAGCACCTATTTAATGATTATGTCTAAAACTCAGAGACATATCTGTAGCTTTTCAGTTTTTACAATAAAAAAGTAATGAACTGTGGAGTTTGTTTTTTCACATTATCTGTTGTTCTTCATGTCCCGCTTACTGAGTTGTTGTCCCCTTTCCTGGCTGTTTCTGTTCATGGCTTTTAAATTTGAAAGGTATCTTATTAATGAAACACTATTTTTTTTCTATAAGTATAGCAACCAGAAGCTCTTTAAATAGATGTTGAGAGCTTTTGCACAGAGTTATGTCAAGCCTCTTCAAGAATTGAGGTTTCCTTGCGATATTCGGGTGAAGGGAGATTCAGATTCTCCTTGATCTGATTCTTGCTTTTCTCTCTCTCTGCTCTGACTCGGTTTCTGTAATTCAGCATTATTTCTTCCAGAATTTCTTCTTTGTTTTGTGCATATCTACACAACACAAGGCCTGAGGGATACGTGGTGACCCAGAAAGATCTCTCACAGACTGTTGCATCCAAGGCTGTTACATACCTTACGTTCCTGCACGTGAAAGTTACTGCATGTCACTGGTAGCTGCCTGCAGGTTGATTGCTTAGAAGTGCCAAGTCCTTTGTGCTTGCTCATAAGTTTCTTGCGTGTGGCTAACTCTGCGAGGAGAGGCTTTTGTGGTGGCCCTTGTGTGCCTGGATGTGCAGCTTACACTGGATAAAGATGTAGAAAGCAGAGGCAAGGGGCTGAGAAGCAGCAGGCTGCGGATGGAGAGCCTGAAGCACCTTAATATCATAAAACAGCTGTAGATAAAAAAACTACTTACTGCAGAACTACTCTGTGCAGTGAAGTGACTTGATAAAGATAGTGCATGGTAAGGAAAAGGTGGCTGCACATCTATTCAGTTATTAATAACTGCTTTCAGTGGCCGATGCACTTACCTTACCTGTTCAGAGCTGCTGTAGGTGTAAGTTATATGCAGAATGGTCATTTTCAATTATAATCTCTGCAGAATTGCCCGTAATAGCATAAAGTTCTAGACCCTGCCCTGGAAGTTGCTGGTCCTTTTGAATGGAAATCTGGATTACAGAGCTGCAGTACCTCTTTGGTTGCATCCGTGAAGTGACCATGCATAATGAGCAAGCAGTGTAGGGAATTTATTCCGTTGAAAAATAACCTTTTTTTCTGTGTTAATTTTTGGAAGGATCCACTCCCGGCCTGATTTGCCATATGACCTTACAAACGCTTGTGCTGCCACCATGCCAGGAATGAGAGTGAACAACCAAAGCTGGATCACAGACTGTCACTGTTCAGGCCAGGAGCCAGATGCAAATAGTTTTAGATACTCTTGCCTGAAGGCAGAGGGGGTTTTTTAACTCGTTCCTTGTGGCTGGACCGCTGTTTTGAAATGTTGGGAAATTATTGAACGCTTGGTGAACATAGAATCATAGAGCATCTTGAGTTAGAAGGGACCCATAAGGGTCATCGAGTCCAACTCCTTGCTCCTTGCAGGACTACCTAAAACTAAACTATATGACTAAGAGCATCGTCCAGATGCCTCTTGAACTCTGACAGGCACATGAGCTCTGCTGTAGAATTATAGTATTTTATTTATTGTAGTATTTTTGAGTTCTCTGCAGTGGGAAATGTAGAAATTAGCTCAAAACTGAGACACAATTGAAAAGCGTTTGTTTTCAATGTCAGTAGATGACTCCTGTTTGCTGTCTTTACGTCTTTTGCGATATTGTATGTTCTTTACATTCTGAATCTGCTTTCAGGATGTACATTAATGCTGCTTCTGGTTACCTGGTGATATCTTGAAACAGTTTCTAGATGTTTTTTGTGAGCGCATTTTGTAATTCTTCAGCATTTAATTCAACTTTCGTTTGTATGGGTGTACTGGTTTTGGCTGGGATACAGTTAATTTTCTTCACAGTAGCTTGTATGGGGCTATGATGGGTTTGTGATGAAAACAATGTTGATAACAGGGATGTTTTAGTTACTGCTGAGCAGTGCTTCATCCCGCCTGGGGGGGGCGGGTAATGAGCAAGAGGCTGTGTGATGCTTAGTTGCCTACCAGGGTTAAACCACAACAGTGGGTAATGTGCAAATTGATTTAATGGAAAAATACTATAATATAAATTTAATCACTGTGGTAGCTATTTAATGTGAGTTCTTTAAAGTCAAGTCTGCCTTCTCTTTCTTGCAGTCCCTACTCAGAAGTCCAGAAGTAGTGCAGTTTCTACAGAAACAGCAGCAACTATTAAGTCAACAGGCTTTGGAACAAAGGCAGCAACAGTTTCAGGGAGCACCTGGGTAATCAGAAGAGATCAATCACCTGCAGATGAGTCTAGTGCTGAAGGAGGACTAGGATGTGTATTTTATACAAATACAAAGAATCTCAATGTTTAAAGTAAAACTAAAGCTGCTGTTACGTATTTCACTTGTTTCTTGTTTGCACTTTTAAGGTTTTGAGCTGCTTGGGTGTCTGCAAACTTATGAGAAAATCTGGAGGAGTCTATTTTTTGATTATTTTTAAAACTTAATTTTAATGTTTAATTTTTTAATAGAAATTTGTTTATATTAGTAATGTTTAGCTGTACACCCTTTTCCTACCAAAGTCTTCCATGAAATTAACATTTTTCTATATAAGGATTTACTGTTAAACAAGTCACTCTTTGATGACAATCATTGAAGGAAGTCAGTTACTTTCTATGGAAGTTATGAAATAAAGTCCTGAATTTGAGCCAGTCCAGTGGCATGACCTAACAGCAATTGCTCAGGGATATGAGAAACTTACGTCCAGTAGAATCTTGCACTAAAGGCTAAAGACAACATGCCATCAAGAAGTCGATCCAGTGGCTCAGAAAAGTGCAAATCAGGTGATCCTCCTGCTATATATTTATTATCTGCAAGTGGAGTAGGTTTGAAATGCTTCATTGTGCAAAGCATGTAAAAGAATTTGTGTTTAAAAGTTCCAAAAGACATAAATTGCAAAAAGCTTTAGAGAAGAATTAGGTGGAATGTGTGCAACTGAGAGTTGGACCTTGTTTTGTGGAGTTATTTGTAAGGACCAACCTCTTATCTGTAATTAAGTTATATTTTATGTATGAGAACATCACTCATTTTTAAGTTGCTATATTAAATTTTAAAGCTTTTAACTCATAATAGCAAATGCATCCAAAACCTAAAATGTAATTGTGCATTTTTTTCCTTTATGTAGTCTTTTTCTTCTAAAAAAAAAAAAAAAGTATAGTTAAAATTCTTCTATTAAGACAACTGATATCTAATCAGCTCTAGTGCTAGACTTCTCAGGTTTTCAGCCAATTCAGATGAACTTGCAAGTGATTGGGTTAAGAATCCAAACACTGTATTATGTAAGTGTTGAATCCCATGTTTTGTTTTTAAAACAAAGTTTTGTATTAAACCACATTTCCGAACAGAGGTTGTCTGAATGGTGTAGGTGCTTATTAAAGTACTACTTTGATATTGCAGCAGTTTGATCCGCTAAATAATATCTCTTCAGGAGTATTTGTTAGTCTTATGAATTTTTACAAGATGTGCTTTGTGTATGTATAGAACTTGTTCAGTAGGGATTTATTGTATTTAGCATTGTGCAAGTTGTTCTTTAAAAAAGAAGTTGAAAAACTTTGTATCAACAGTTCTGGACCAATAAGTGTTTGAGTAAAATCTTTGTTTTTCTTTAAAAAACAAAACCAAAGCCTGTTCTTTTTTGTTCTCTTAAATTTCTTCGTTGTTTTTTTTTCCTATACTAAAATAGCTAGCTCTGACGAGGTGGCATTAAAACTTTTGTGTTCCAAGGCTCCTGTTATAGAAAATTATTTTAGCTTTAAATAAAATCAGATTACTCTTTTCAGTGTGTCAGAATATATGTGAAAACATAATGGGCTGAAATGGTAGAATAAAGTATTGGCTTTTGTTTTAAATGGTCAGCTTATGAAAGCATTTGGGTGAACAGATCTGATTAAATCTTTTTCTTTTTTTTTTTTTTTTTTTTTTTTAAAAAAAAAAAAAACAAACCTCACAGTAGAGAAGGGACATGGGGAGTGTTAAGACAGTGCTGAATTGAGTTGGTTACCTCAAAACAAATGAAACTTGCTGACGATGTGCATAGAGATGTTCATTCAGCGCAGTGCAGCTCACCTGCCCTGTATTTCTGGTGGTCTGGTGCAGGTGTTGGGAGATGTGCTGGTAACAGGCTGCCCTGTTCGGGCAGAGTGTCGGATGGGATTCCCAAGCCGTGTGTGAACCCAGCAGTGGCTCCAAGACCCATTATGTATCCTACTCCCTTGCTTCTGTTACTGTCGAACAAAATCTGAATTTTAGGAAGATTAAAACCTGACTTCTGTAACAGTACATTCTTACTCGTATCTCTTTTTCCTTGAGCAGTCTGAGACCTTGCACAGCTGCAAGTCTGCCTTCCCACTAATGTCAGTCTGGTCCACAGCTAGGGCTTCTGTCACAGGGCAGCATCACTGCTCATTAACTGCCTGTCGGATCAGGGCTGCTTCCAAGCTGAACCATCCTCTTGAATCTTCAAATCTACCACAGGACAGTGAGGGATGCATACGCTTTATAACATGCAGGTTTTATGCCATATTAATTTTCAATCCATTTTATAGTGTCTAGCATCCCATTCTGCTGGAAGTGTTGCCTCATCCCATTGCTCACTCAGTGAAATCACTGATTCCTCTTGCCTAAGACTGACTTGGATGAATAAAGGCTTCCTAAATGCTCTGGTTCCCAAAGTCGCTGGTGATCAGACTGGGACCTACAGCTTTCCAAGGCCAATCTCTTTCAAAGAGAAAAATGGGAGACAACAAAGGAAAGAGCTCTTAAATCAGAAATATCTTTATTAACAGTAAAACACAAGACGTGAATAATCCCTTTTACAATAGAATAATTCCAGCCAAAGAAAATGGAGTGTGTTAAAAAGTGTATTGTTCAAACATCAGACTAAATATGTTGACTTCAGAATGCCTCGAATCAAATGCAGCAGGAGGAATGCTTGTGAAAATGTCCACTCGATTGGCAGTTGTTCTATCTTTCTTGATATGACAGGGCATGGGATAGAATACCCTGGGGCTGATTGGAGGACTCTGAGCTGCCCTCATCTCTCAGGCTCCTGAAACTCAGTATGTCTGAGATTTTTCATTCTCAAGAGGCAAGAGTCCAACTCGTATTCTTTATAGAGTGATCTACACTGTTTTACAGAATATCACTAACTGAGTAATACTTTCTTCTGGATGGTGCAGATGTTTTGCCTTGATTCTGATGGAACAGAGAGGGCAGAATTGTTCATAGACAGAAGTGACACTACTAAATCTATGTATGATTCACGGTTCTTTTCTACATGAGACTCTGATAGCTCGTACTTAACACAAAAAAACCACCCCCTGCTCAAATCCACCATTTTGGCCCCTTGCAACCTTTTGGCTTCATTGATCCACACAAAAAGGTCTGTTTCTTCACTTTCTTGTCTCTTCTCAGCCCAATTTATATCACAGAGGTGATACTGAAATGAGGGATTAAATTGCTAACACTGAATTACCTGCAGAAAGTATGCTGTGGTACATTTAACTTGCACTTAGAAAACTCCAATTGCTTGAGTAAGCAAAGAAAATTTATCTGAATGTGCAGTATCTCTGCTCATCAATATGTTTGTTCCCTTGCTCTCTTGTTTGCAAAGCATCTCATGGACATAACTGTGAATTAGTAAGATGTAACACACACTTTAGCATCAACAAACCACTTTGAAACATGATGTGCTCACTACTGTGAAAGTGAAAGTGATCTGAAAGGGGTCAGATTTAAAGTTTTTTCTAGCTTTTTGCTGATGAGGTCTGTATTTAACATTATTAACTGGTTGGTCTATTTCTTCCTATGCTATTCATATGCAATATTATTTGAATACTAACATGGAATATAAAATAGCAGCATCCATGGATAATAAAAACACTATGACTGAAGATCTAAAAACACAATTAGCTGCAAATGTTCACATTGGCTATAATGGAAGAGTAGCTGACTTTTGAGGCCGTAGTGGTTCTGTCTACCTTGAGTAAGAGACATGGCCTGCAAATTAGATTCATTATCTGTACAGGCACCGAGTTTGCAAGCATGGCCCAGCTGCAAGTGGAGGTGTCCTCTTGACAGGACTCTTAGACGCCTCACCTCCCTGGCAGGAAAGCGTGGCATCAATATGGCAATATAATGTAAGGCACGCCCGGGCAAGCTGTTCAGAAAGCCCTGGGGTGAACAGGTAACAGGATCCTGGCTGCTCCTGGCCACTCTGGAGCTTCCCGTGAGTAGATGATCGGTACAAACCAAAGGCTGTGTTTTGTGCTGGTGCACAACATGCAGAAGTTGTCTGTCTGCACTAGACACACAAAGCGATTTCTCTCTGCTGAACAAAGACTAAGTGCCCACTCGGGCTTTCTGTACCTTGCAGAAAGGTACTCCCAGAGCTGCCATTAGGAAGAAGCCCTGTTTCAGTGACTGCAATGAAGCCTCCAGGTTGAGAAGCTTTTTATTCACAGATCTAAAGTCTCATAAAATCTCTCTCCCTGCTGCAAGATGGGACCACCTCTATTTTGTTTTGATGGTGACCTGACCTCTTAGTCGCTCTCAGGGAAGGACACTTGTCCATTCTTAGTTCCTGTTATAAATGTTATTCCACAGTCAGGAGTCCCTGTGAAGGCTCCTGCTGATTCCATCTTCCTTTGGGCACTGCAATTTCCCACCTATGCATGAAGTGAGTTGCTTTGTTGCAATTCCTGGGCAGACATTCTATATAATCCCTGTCTTTCAGTCACGCAGTTTCTGTTCAGACTGCAGTTTTCTTTGGGGAGCACAAACTGGATGTGCTTATAGTGTCATTGAATGGTTGCCCAAAGCTGAACTCTTCATTAGTCCTGTAGCGAGGCAGAGGGTAATCTTGCAAGTGCAGTTCCCAGATGCAATCAGAGCCTACTCCTTGGATCACATGGGACACCATTTGCCCCAACATACCTAATGCCTTCATCGGGAGGCTGGCGCACCCAGCCAGGCTGTGTGTATAGGAAGCACCAGATCAAGGATTGTGGTACTCCAAGCTGCTCCTAAAACAGGTCTTGATGGTTAGTTTAGATGTGAATGTAAAATGCTCTAGTGAACACAGTGGCTGCCCAAGCACATGCTGCCTTCACACCTCCTGCGATGGCCACTGAGCATATCTGGTCATATGCTCCCTCCTCCCCAGTTCCTTCATCCTCTCGACGCACCTCTGGCTACAGAAACCAACCATGAACTAGAAGTCCTCCAAAAATCTTCTCAGCCCCATCACTGGAGTTTCAGGTCATCCAGAAGGGCTTGGGTTCAGATGTTCAAGCAACAGCCCGCTCTCCAGAGCAAGGAGCTCTCGCCTTTGGCTTGGAGAGCACATGGGACATGTTACATTTGGTACGTTTCTGATGATATAAATCTATATTCTGGGCAGCACTTCTCAACTTTGAAAAATGGTATTTAATTACTCTACCCTATGACTCACTAATCTTTCTTTATTGTGTTTGGTTTTGGTTTTACTAAGTTAGGTTATGGGGAGCCGGGGGGAGAGGTGACTAGCACAGAGGATGTAATATCTCTTTCCTGTGCTGAGCACCATGTAGTGCTCAAGTATTCCCGAAAGCTATAGCTGCACCAGAGAAGTCTCTAATGAGCCAAGAAAATTGGCCATATACTTGAGACCCCTTCAAAGTTACTAAATTCAACCAAGCTTCTTTATAAATTGTTTCCATCCAGCCAAGAAGCAAATAGTCTGTGCCTGAGCTGCCTCTGTAAATCCAGCTGTTTGTGCAACTCCTGTCGGTGGTGAGACTTTCTGATTCGTAGAGCTGATAGGCAAAGGTGAGTGTTGTAAGCCAGGAAGAGCAAGGGCTGATTAGATAAAGTTACAGTCACAAATGCCTGATCCTCTCCATTTTAAGAGTTGTGTGGTAGAGATGATGTTTACAGTGAGAAATGTTTGCAGTGTTGATTATATACTGAGGGAACATTAATACCTCTTAACTCTGTCCTGCACTGAACTCATGCAGAAGTAGCTGAGGATAAACATGCTTCACCCTGAAACTGTCTCTATTAACAGAGAGCTCCTGCCTGTGGCGGCCAGTTATCATTGAATCTCTGCACAGACCCACAGAATAATGTCAATTGGAAGGGATCTCTGCAGGGCATCAAGTCTGACGCCCTGCACAAAGCAGGGACCACTCGGAGAAGGCTGCTCATGGTGGTGAAAGTCTTGACAAAGCTGGAGTACCTGCTGGAGACACGGAAGGAACTTCCTCAACTCGTTGTTGTTACGTGGGGCCACAGTTCGCCTTCGTGTTGCTGATGTATTATCCTTCTGACTAAGCACAGCAAAACATGAAATACTCATGAGGAGAAAAGACGCTTGTGGCGTAGCCTCTGATGGGGAAGCAAAGCACGTGCTGCACTTCTGAATGCTACAGCCACTGCTGTACCGTACCCGACCAGCTGTTACAGTGCAAGGTTATGGGACTGAGCCATCAGAGCAGCAGTGCCACTGAATAGCTCCATGCAGCCAGCGTGCCAGATTTGCTTCCGTCACCTCTGGATGCAAATAGCACATTAATACTGGTGCTGCTGAAGAACTGGCAGCAATTAAGCAGTCATCTTCTCTCGGCTACTTTAATAGGAAAACAAGCGGGCTATGTACCATGATGAATGTGCTTTATGCCACTGCCTGATCAAACGCCCACCACTGCCTACTTCTCCACAGAAACTTTCAGCAGGGTTTGAATTGTTGATGGTTCAAAAAAGCATTTAAAAAAATCTGCCTTCGACTAAGTAGTCTTGCTGTAAGTGGTTTTAAATCTCTCTGGAAGCCTATCTCCACAGCTTGAGTATTAATGAGTGCATTTAAAGGCTTTAAATTGACTACAGGTTGATAGGTTCATGAAGACCTTTCAGCAGAAAATATCTCCTTCCAAAACAGGGAGTCATTAAAGTGAGATACAAAGTTACGTTGTTGTAAATTATGAGAAACCTGAATTTTTAACTGATCTCAAATCATATAGTAGAGAAGTCTGCAAGAGAGACTTTGTACAAAAAGAAAGGGAAATAAATGGTTTATTGGCCTTACTTTTTATCACTGCATCTGGGCAGGGATCATCTTCCTATTTACTTGTTTGCCTCATCCAGTGTTATCATTTCTCCTTCGTGATATGAGCTCTCCCCTTCTCTTGGGAAGGAGCTGTCAGCTGCTGTGTGTTTGCACAGCACCTCATACAGTGGACTAAGCCCCTAGAGGCCACCAAAATAGGAAAGAGTTCACACATTGATACCAGCCATCCCAAATGCTAACAACTCTGAGATGGCTGTTGGCTTTGATTGCCCAGAATCAGGTGCTTCGATCAAACTTTCAGCAAACAGTTAAATTTGCTGAAATTCATCTCATCTTAATGCAGACATTTTAAACAGGTCAGAAGAATCATCCTCCAGAAATGCCTCTTTACTTACTAGCAAGGGAATATTAAGGTGACTCTCTTTAATGAGATGCATGTGTGGACTGCATTGAAGCCAAATCCTATTTGTATGAGGATTACTGTAAAAGTAGACGTACAGGAAAGGAAAAACTGCTCTGAATTTACCAACTTCCATTTCAACAACAGAGACACTTACTGAGCAAGCATCATTACTAGGCTGGGAAAGCCACCACACCTTCCCGAGGCCCCACCTCACCTACTTTTGGATATGTCCAATATAGCAGTCCACATTTGAGCTAGTGACCCTGAGTTCCCCTTATACTCAATGGGAAGACATAAGCTGCTCAGAGCGCAGTGTATTTCACCTACTTAAAATACCTGCCTTATGATGAAACGAATGATGCCCCAGAATAACCTGCTTCTCTTCACTGGCCATCCAATTTTCCTCCGCAGCATCTGCAGGAAACTGGGTTCTGGAGCTGCCCAAGAGCAGATGCACCTCAGAACGTCTCCCTTTGCTCTCTGTGAGGAAGATGACAATGCTGGGAATGTCTAAAAGCAACCCTTAAGCTTCTCTCTATATTAGGAGGGAAGGAGATTTCAGCCTAAAAGGCAAGGAAGAATCTAGGATAAAGGACAGAGCTAGATCCTGGACAGTAGAGGTGATTTTCTCTGTCCTTAGCTGCTAAGAAAGCAAAGGGATGAACAACATGAAAAGCACAGAGAAATTACTGGAGAAAGGGTGCAATAAACACGCTAAAAATCTTAACAGTACCTCAGTACCTCAGATGACAGAAGGAGCTGAGGAAACTGTCTTTTTCCAAACTGATCTCCCTCAAGTCTGTTAAACAGTAAATGGCATGCCTGGAATTTCTGTGTAACATTATTATTGGATTTCATTGCTGCAGGAGACTGTAAAGCTTTTCCTATCCCACAGTGACACTGCTGACATCAAATGGTGACAGAACAGGGTTCTTCGCATTTACAAATTTCCTGTATGACTTGCTATTACTGCTCAAACTTAACAATAATTTATCCTTCTGTGCCCTACAAATTCTGCAGGCAGCTGAAGATGCATTCGAATGAAGTAAACCTGTTAGTTTACTGATTCTTCTGCTCTGTTCATAATTACCACCCCATAACAGGTACTACATAGCATCTAAAACATATGGAAAGTCTTTCCAGTGAATGTTATTTGATTTGCATATGTGATGTAGCTGATAATTTCAGGCATCCTCTTCTAATTATGCAGTAAAATGTGTAGCACCAGATATTGTGTGAGAAGAAAAAGAACATTCTGTAAAACATTTTTTTTTTCCTCAGGATACTTCTGGTGTGTTCTAAGGAGGAATGAGATTGGAGAAGTTATCACTCTTTTTGAGTGATAAAGCAAAATAATTTTCAGTGGACTGTTATGCCTGGAAAGAAATAATCCTCTACCCTTTCAGTAAGGTAATGGGGACCATCAAAATGTAGTAAGAGTTTCACCTGCCTCCTCAGAAAAGGTTACCAAATGAACAGCATTTTGTAAGGCCGGCTCTGTGGATGAGAGTATGGGCAATAGATTTCCCTGTTTACAGGAGGATCACAGACAAGGAGCTTTTAAAAAGGTTCTGCACATGGATTCACTCCTCACTCGTTCTTGGCTTACACTGCCTCACCATTCTCTGCAGGTGAGACTAAAGCACTGCACATGGTGAAGCCTGTATCGACGATGAGAAACCATCCATGGGGATGTACGAAGTGAGCGGCGGGAAGCCCTCTCTGTCACACCCGAGCGTTGCAGTCAGATCCCGAGGACTGGCCCAGCACAGGGGATGGACGTGGCTGACTCCCACCTCCTTCTCATTCAATCCTGTGAGCGTGGGGCTTCCTCTTCCCAGTACAGAGACTATCCCAAGATGAATAATAAAGTAATTATTTGGTTCTTCAATGCACACTTCATTTCCCTTTTCTGAATCACAGTTCAAATCCCTTTTAGACGTACCCTTAATATCAGCACAGTAGTCTAACTACAGACAGTCCTAACCTTAAAACAAACTACATCAATACTGTATAATGGATAGGATTCAGTTTACATGCCGGATACATATGCAAGTATGTATGTACTTTGCAAAATAGCACTGGAAGTTAATTAGTTTTTAAACTTATAGGCATATATTTCAAATTTTCTTTTTTTTTTTTTTTCTTAGGAGCTTGTTGCTTTTCAGTGCAGCAGTACCGTACGCTACTGTGTTAACAGTATCAGGCTATTCGGATGTGTCCAGAATGCTCTGATAAGGCTCCAGTGCTGAACGCGTCCTGAGGGCTCTCTCCTCCTGCCAAATCCTAGGGGAGACAGGGGTGCCTCAGCTCCTCAGAGGATCTGTTGTCCTATCATGCTCTGCAGTAGGGAGACAGACTAGAATTGCAGTTTAGCCCTTCAGTTCACTGGATAAAAGTCATCTCTATGCATAAGTCCTGTGCATCACCTAAGGTCCTCTTTTAGACCTGAAATTAGGATGTAAAATGGATATAAATGGTGCAGGGATCTGACTTTGGTTGCCTGCAGAGGGGTGAATTTCACCTACTAGGAACAGCTACAGCCAGGTTTCTGAATCCACATGACAGTGCTGAGAATTCGCACCGTTTACTGGCTTGGCTGGGGAATGAAGATGCTCACAGGAAATGTTTGACACTTTTGCAGGAATTTGGCTTATTTTGTACTAGAGAACAGATACACTATACCTGAATTTCTAAACTTATTGTACTGGCATCAGAGTAACTAGAAACCACAAAACGTAGCATAAAAAAAAAAAAAGAGTAGACTATGTATAGATATATTTACATCTACATACATCTACATATAGAAGCTTCTGTTCACTGGAAATCCTATAAGCCACTGCCTGCAATAGCATCCATCCTACGGGAATTCTAGAGATGATTCTTAAGAGACTGAGGAGATGGGGTTATGAGGTGAGCCCATCTGTGTCAGCACCTTATCCAGCCATTGCAATGGTCCATGCAGGTGGATCTCAATCCAGCAGGGCGTGCTTGTAACATCTTGGCGATGATACTCTGCTCCCCAGCCCTGTAAAAGCATCAAAGGACCAAAAAGTGAGTTTTTTTTTTAAAAAAAAACCATTAAATCACAACTCCAGCACTGACAGTCTAACACAACTACAGGCAGTCCATCACCCAACTTCCCAAGATTTAATGCTTTGTTCTAGGGATAATTTTCTCTAGAAACTTTGCTCCTTTTTAAGATCGTTGTTATCATAGTTAGCAGGGACTCTGTACTATTAAATTAAAAATCCTCATTTTTAATGAAGTGGAAGTGGTCTCACACTTGCAGGTGCTGAGACCAACTGGCATGGAAAGGCCTGTTTCTGAGCTTGGCTGCCTGCAAACAGCCCATGGGGAATGGTCCCTGCTGTTCACACCCCAGAGACGTGCCCAGGAAAGCCTGCCAGACTGCTGTCTGGCACAGACGGAAAGCAGGCCAGGCCCTGTCATAACACTTTAACAGGAGCTGGGAATGATCCTGGGCACTGCTTCATTTATCGGTAGAGATGCATCCTACGAGTCTGAGACTCTAGAATTTCTAGGTATTTATCTGAACCTCTGGAACCTTCCAGCAAGGTTCCTATGTACCATACCTAACCTATGTATACATATTTTCCATAGGTTTTCTATCTTTGAACATGTCCTCTTTTCCCATGCGAGTTCCCATCTGTCTGCTGTGGGAAGTCCTGCAGCAATTTCTCCAGCTCTTTTGGAGCGATAAGGGATATGGAGCGTCCGATGGAAGACGGGGATGCGGTACTGGCAGGGAGAAAAGAGAACCAGAAGTCCCTGCTCCTCAAGCGGGCACAGTGTCTGCTTGTTAACCAGGCAGCCTGATTTCACAGCAACATTCAAGTCACAGCCCAAAGTCTCACAGCTAACTGGCTGTCTCACTGCCAGAACTGAACTCGGATTTCCACAGGGCAACATGCAAAACGCGGTCCCACTGCAGGATGAGGCTATTCATTTGTGGGCCACTGACCAGAGAAGCTGAGCCTGACCTATCATTATGCCAGTCAGGCAGGTCGATATTCTTGTAATGAAAACAGGACGTGGAGGTATATTAAGATTGATGCCTGCCAAAAGTACCTAAATTGTAGAGTGCTGAACAACTCAGACAACTGAGGCTGCTAGAACCCACTTCTCTAGACTATTAGCTGCAAAACTAGGCTCAACACCAAAACTACATGCCATAATAAGTGGTCTGGATAAAATCCATTTCTACTTAATGAAGAAAAGGGGGAAGAAAGCAGAAGAGTAAGATATGGACCCACCAAAGCCCAAAGACTACTTTTAATCAGGCAGCATTTTTCTGACCTGCAGAGCACTTATCAGGCTAGAAAGGGCCTGTGTTCACAGGCACCTCAGATTTATGTTCGGGAAACGTTTGCATAAAATGCCACTCTTTAAATCCGTGCAGTCAGGCTTCTGAGTTTGTGAAGTCTTAAGTACTCAGCTGCAGTGAAGCTACACGGCCAGAAGGGCAAGTGTCCGAGGAGTCAGTGCACCTCTGCTGGCTGGAAGGACTGAAAATCCTACGGAGGAGTAGGAATGACAGGTTGCAAGCGCAACCTGCCCGATTTGGCAGGGCATGCGGGTGGCTGGCCATCTCCCTCTGCTGGCAATCCCCAAACGCTTACGGTGCTGCTGTCTCAGGCAGCTGGCTGGAGCTCCCAGCAGGGGAAATGCCAGGAGGACAGGACCCCCTCTGCCTCCCGTACATGGCTCTCGGGCCGCAGGTAGCCTCCTTCATCCCTGGGGCTGAAATGAACCCGGAGGTGGAGTTCTCTTAATAAGGGAATAAAATGAGAACAACTTGCAAAGCTGTGGTGGTGTTTTGAGCAGATGGTGGGACGAGGATACCGATACCCCCACGGGGAGACCAGAGATGCGTCTTCCGGCACGGGGGAGATCAGCAGAGGGGTCCTGCTGCTCCTGCCAGCCCTTCCCACCTCCTGTGAGCAACAGCTCTCTCCAGCCCAGGGTCCAGCCACATCCCAGAGCGCTGAGCTGCCTTGTGCTGGGGAGCATGGCCAAGTCTGCTGGGTTGTCCCCTTAGCTCCAAAACATGGGGAAACGTGGGAGGGAGGGCGCTGGGTTCAGACCTTGGCTTGGAGAAACTCTCTCTGTCTCTCCACTTTGTGCTTCAGCTGCCTCATCTGTGGAGAGGGGACAACAGCCATCCTGCTTCGTTACCAGCAGCGCTCAGTGGATGGAAGTTGCTGTCTGTTCTCACCAACGATACACTCCCATTTGCCTGAGGGTTGAGCTCCTCCCAGCTGCTCCGTGGGCGCATGAAGGGTATCAGAGGGGACAGGACCTTCACCTCCCTCTGTCCCATGTCCTGCCTCCAGAACATGGTACAGTCCTGGCAAGTTTCTCATGTCTTGGTCCCTACCCATCTCTGCCTCCCAGCTGGCAGCTCAAGCACTGGTGGTGTAGGAGGCAGGGTCTCCAGCACTTTGGCTCTGCTTGCCCTGTGGGCTGTAGGTGACCAGCAGCATCTGGTCCCGAAGCAGGGGAGAAGCCAAAGGACTGTCCTGCACCTGGAGGCTCTTGGTGTGTGGCTCTGACAGACAACATGCTCCTCTGTGCTTTGCACACCCAACACCTAAGGGCATTCCTGTCCCCAGACTGAACACACCAGGGCTCACACCTTGGGAGAGAAATAATTTGAGGAGACTGAGTACAGGAAAGGGTTTTTACAGGCCAGGAAGGAAGAACCTAGATGAGATTTGCATAGCCGTTTTCCAAAGGTCATGGGAAAGAGTTCAAAATAACTCCTTGCACTGGTCTTCTGGTGCCTGAGGCACTATAGTGGCTGCTATTGTTTCAACAAAGCAAGGTGATAATATGGCAGCAGCATTATTTAGTGCATCAACACCACCATTTCTGCTGCCATGCTGGGCACGGAGGCAGATAACACATCAAAGAGACTGCCCCTGAGTTGCTGAGATAATGAAAATATTGCGTAACTGGCTACACTGCCTTTACAAACAACATGCCCATTCATGTCTTCCATTAAAGAAAATGCTGTTTGTTGGGTTTCTTGCTTTCTTTTTTTCCCCCTAATGCTTGCATGTGAACAAGATGTCAGTTCCTTCCCAAGAAAAAAGCAACAGTGTGGTCATGGGCAGAGAGATTTTGGCTTGGACTCTTGGGAAAAGTTACAGGGCACTCTTAATGCTCTCAGAGAGTTAAGGAGATGGGTCCCCAAGGATGGCTGGCCAGAGTCAGAACGAGAAAGCTGTGTGGGACTCATCTGCTTTGCAGAACATAGGGGAAGTGGGCTCGAGCCTCAAGCATTTTTGTAGTATCTTAGATGTGAATTCAATCAGCTTGATTCCATCATTTGTATAGAACCAAATCTGCAAGACAAAGGGACATACCCTAGCCACTTCTTCTGGTACCTAGCAGGACCAACTTGCTTCTAATGGTGCAACCTCTCTAGTTTGCAGGCTGAACACTGCTGCCAGCTCTCCCCGGCAGCACTACAGAAGTCAGACTAGTGCATCCGTAAATAGTCTTGAAATACCATTCTCTGCGGTTTAGATGATACAATAGGCACCTAAGTAAAACCTAAGTGCTAAAAGGAGTCAACAGATCTCATTCTGGTGAGAAGGCCATTCAGAAGATTTAAGAAACTCCCACAAAGACTGATACATCGCACACAGGGAAGTCAGACTGCAAAGTTCAGATATGAAAGACGTGGAAACAGTAATGGCTTTGGTGGCCTCCTGTCTCTTCCAAATAACAGGGGGAAAGTCAGAAGTTCTTTTGGGTTTTGTATTCTGCTTGCAAGAAGCCCTTCTGGTAGTGTGACTGGCCAGAGTGAATGTCATCAGAAATTACAAAAATCTCTTGCCAGGGATCAGACAGGTGGCAAACAACAACTCCTAGGAAGCTCAGTGGGGGCTGAAGAAGGACCCAGTGTTTCTTGACTGAGATCATACATACCAGTCTATAGTAATGCTGAGACTGTAAATTAGTCTAGAGACATAAGGACATTCTTTTTAGATCTATGGTTCTACCAAGCTCTATTGCAAACCAGTAACGATAGGAGAGATCACAACTGCTTAAGATATGTGCTACAACATCTACATGTTGCTAAGCCCCTCTAAATTGAGCTCTTTATGCAACCAATGGGGGAACATCATTCAATCTCTGCTTATTTTGCACAAAAAGCCTATGGAATACCTAATTTTTGGAACCTAACAAATTTCCAGGTTGACCACAAAAGCTACTGATTTTAAGCACCTACAAGTTTAAGGCAATACTGGAAAACAGGCAGTCTGAATTGCTATTTGCAAGTTGGGTGTCTAAATCCCCACTTGGGAAGGATTTGATGGGGTCCAGTTTTGCACCAAAGCTAGCAAGTGATGGGATTTGCCTTTTCAGAAATGCAAGAGAAAACAAAGAATCCTTACTTTAACAAAGCTCATTCGAATAGTACACATCTTGGTCAGCTCATACACCACTTCAAAACCATGATTGACTGACTGGGCAAGCAGCTGGGCGAAGAGCTGGTTGTTGAAGATCTTGAGGCTGCAGCCACTGGGGATCTTGCAGACAGTGGCTGGGTGGAAACCATGCTGGTAGTTACAGTTGCGGCTTTGCACAAAAATACTGCTGTCACTGACACATTCAGCATAAACTTCCCCACCGACGTAGTAAAGATGAACACCTTGAAAAAGAAGAAAGAACATGTATTATTTCTCTGTTGTTCACAACACACTTTATACCAGTTATTCTTTAACTATTTTACTGGTGTGGGCGTACAAGCTCAGGATCATTCCAAGCACTCAGTGCCTATATATTGCATTTTAAAAGACAGTAAACTGCATATCCATGTATCTGTGCAATGGACCCACCAACATTAAGAGGAAATTGTCACTATTTCAAGGTACTAGTCTAGGAGAAAAAAGTCATGGCACGTGATGTTTTTCTTTGTTTCTCGGTGAAGTTTGGTTTGCTTCTTTAACCCGACAGCATAGTACTTTATGACAAGACACACATACACATACATATACACACACATAAATATCAAACATATGTCAACCATATACAAAGCATGGATCAAAACTGCCAAAGAACTGACAAATCTGTTATGCATTGCACATCTAAATGTATTTCACTGTTGAGCACATGCACGCTGACCAAGACCCACTTCATTGCACGCTATTTTTTTACTACAGGACCCTATCTCATGCAGTTCAAACACAGCATGGTGTGTACTTAAAGTAGCTTTTTTGTATTCTGCTTTATCCACCACATCAGAACTATGTATTTGCATTTACATGACATGACTTACTCATCAGATCCTGTTCAAAATTAATTTAGCAAGAAAATGACTGATTTCCTTCTGGACTTTTCAGTGCCTGAGTGACTTAGCAACACTAACTCTCAAATTTTTACGGTGCCTTGGGGAAATGAAGATGGAAGAACTTCTATCCATTCAAAGACTCTGGTACCCCCAAGATGTCTGCTTGCATGAAAATATACAGAAATTGGTGGGAGAATTTACCTTAGCCCAATTCAGCAACCTTAAAGTTAGGGATCTTGTGTAAGCTAATTGTGTATATGCCTCCTCTAGTTGATAGATGATGAGAGGCACTGTGACCGGATGATTCACTCCATCCGCTACAGAGTGCAGGCTCACAGCCAGCTTAAACTGATGGAAGTCTGTGCAGGTGCTGAAAAGGCTCTCTCGTTCCCTGCCCCTGCTGCTTCTTCCCACACCTGCTTTCATGCTGGCAGCAATGGCTGGGGACTGGGCAGCCATCCAGATTGGGGAACTGAACCAGCTAATAAACTTTAAAACAAACAAAACAAAACAAAAGAAGATTTATTTGCAGTGAGATCTTCATCAGTGCAAGCCTGGCAATGGGGACCCCGACTGCTTAAACGTGAGCACGATACCACCCCCTGAAGGGGACCGAGTCATACTGTGAAGATGCCTAGAGATTCACCCTTCCCATGGCTAGATTAGGTGAGATGAACCCCTCCCATGGCCAAGAGAGGTGGAAGAACTCAGTTCTATGTTCTCATAAAAACCACCACTAAATAAAACCAAAATCCTCCTCTCTATTCCCAGGAATGGTATTCAAACCCTTACATACAAATGCACATGTTCATAGAGTCTCAGTGGACTGCCTGCAAAGCTAGTGATAACTATGCTTTAATAATTCAGTTGTAATTAGTTTTATTCCTGTTGTCTTTCATAAAAAAGAGACTGGTTACTTATTCCCAGTCTGGTCATCATTCTGTGGTCAAGACAGCAAGGGGCAGCAGCACATCCTTAGGACAAAAACAGCCTCTAAAGAGAAGTGGGAAAGGCTTGGGGAAAAGCAGGTTGAGTGGGAAAAGAATCTGGGAAAAATACGCTCTCCCATAGACTTCCAGGGTGACTCAGATGGGAACCTTAAAGTCTGTCTTCAAGCCATCACTTGACTTTTACTTCTATGCACCCACGAGATCTCAAATTAGATGTGAGTGGCAGGGGGTGTGGCTCAGAGCATACGCTAGTATTGCACTGGGAACACGGGTTAGATGACAACTCCATTAGACCAGTCATCAGCTCCAGTCCAACTGCACCAGCCATTATGGGGTGTTGCACATTGTGACTGCTATTACTTGACCTATGTCTCCTTTCCCTTCTGTGGAAGATGGATAAAAGGGAAGGACTGAAAACCCGAAGGTCCTAGCTGACCCTGATGGAGTCCATATAACTTTCTGAAATAAACAGATAGAGCGAGAAGACAGGATAGGGAAAGAAGAATAAGGACATAAATGTTCACTACATTTCAAATCTTCAGGTGTGGCTAGTGATTTAGGGTGACCACACTTCTGGGTGCTAAGGTGAAAAATTTTAAAGGCTGGATTTTCAGAGTATATTGAGTAACCCAACTTCTGAAAAAAATGAATGCCTTCAAAGGCTGTATACTGTAACAACAAAAACACCAAAGTCACTTCTGAAAGCAGAGGGCACAGTTTTCTTTTTCCTTGTGGACTTTTTAAAAGCAATACATACAGCAGTAATGAAATGTCAATGTGTATTTCCATTCTTCTGGTACTCATTCACCAGAGACAAGCACCCTCAAGTAAGCCAAGCAGCTGAATACATATTTATAGAAGACCAAATCAAGGGTCCATATGTTTTAGTGGGATTTCACTGCTTTCTGCAGAAACTGGAAATTCAGCAGTGTCCAAGCAACCACATCTTTTTGACACTCTGATCAGAAGTCCCCTTTTTGTCCTTGAAGTCTGACTGCTGAAACAGGTCCAATTGCTACTAGATGTTGCATTGTGTTCTGGATTGTTTTTAGCTTTGATGTGGTATTTCCAGGAAACCGTTTCACGCTGGTACACTAGATGACAATTCAATCACATATCCTTATCCTACTGAGCTAATCTTGTTTAATCACTCTTTTTTCTCCCCTGTTAACATGTGACAATTGTATCCATTTCAGTAGCTTTCATCTGTCCAGCATGCCTTTGAACTACATGCTTTTGGAGCTGCTCTGTGCTCTTCTGCAGGCCTGTACTGGTGCCACTTCTATTCCACTTGAACATGTTTTTTTAAGATTTGCATAAACAGGGAAGAGCAGTAAAATTAAGGATCTCTGATAAACCAAGCTCCTCTCTGGGCAACCTGCTCCCTTCCCTTGGGCGGATTCCTAGTGTAAGACTTTAAAGGACTTTTAATCAATGAAGACAGATCTTCAGATTTGAATGGATGAGGACCATTAGCATTTACCTCATTTTCTTCCTGTTCTGTCTCTTCCTCTTTTGGGGCAGAAAGTCACAGGATGTAACATTCTCAAATGGCAGCTTTGACTGGGATCCTTTGTCATTCTTCTTTTAGGGCCGGGCTCAGCTTTGATCTACACCCCTCTGACAGCTTATGCTGATAGAGCAGCTTTGACTTTATCTTCTGAGTAAGTTAGAACTAGATGTCCAGCTCATTTCCAGCCCTCACAACAAGCTACTATGACAGACACTTGTAGCATCACACTGGCTTCACACAGTGCGTCTGCAACACAAGTGCTTTCCCTTCTGGAGAAAAGTGCAAGAGCTACAACGTCTCCTGCGCTAGCCTTCAGGTTCACTGTTGTTTGTAAAAACTATGTCACATTTATCTCTGAGCTTCCTCGTATGTATTCAGTCATTCAACACTAGACTATCAAGAGCCAATTAAAATACTGCTCTAGGCCTGGGAAATGAGGTGAGGTTGACAAGATAATAGGAGTGGAACAATTAGAGTTAATTAGCCCAGTGGGAAATCCATTCCCAGGCAGCTACTGGTGAGAGGCTGGGTTGGCAAGATAATGAGTCTAGACTGGATATACCAGAACAGGCAAACCTTCATCTGCAGAGAGAAGTGGCTGGTACAGGGCTTCTGACTCACTGCCACAAACAAGAGTAAGTTCTGGGAGAATATCAGGCCCTACACAGCCCTAGTGAGCTGGGATGGAGTGTGTGCGGCCACACATGTCCAGGTGTGGTCTCCTCGTACTTGTCACCAGCAGCATAGGCTCCTGTGTGCACAGGGTATATGTACACCAGAAGTGGAGCATACAAGGAGAACTGCTGGAGAGAGAATCCAAGACTTTTAGTCTTACTGGTGAGAAGTTGACAAGGCAGGGAATCAGACTGGTAGGGGGGGAAAAGCTACAAAGGCAACTCTGGTAGAGTTCCTCAGCTAAATAACTCAACTACTAAGTGTTTCATCCATCTCCCTTTGTTATTTGGTGGTAGGAGAACCAGCCCTGAGGCACCAGCAATTACCCTTTTAGTGGCATTTCAATGGCAATATTCCCAGTTGCCAGAAGCTCTAATAAATAAAATGAAAATACATACTGCTAAATGAGAACACACAACTATAAACAACATTTTTCTCTTCGCTGGCCAAGTAAATAGCTTTTGTAAGGAGCTACTCTGCTGATTGTTATCCAGTCAGAAAAGAATCAGCTGCTTTTCCTCTATTTCAGAAGTAATCTCAGAGCTTTGGTTTTAAGAGAAGCACATCTGACAAATGAGCTAGGTTTGTTAATGCAATGCACGGTTCTGTCAAGCTCTGAATATTCCCAACAAGAAGGGATTTCCTCTTACCTTTTCCTATGTGTCTCCTGGTGTTTTCTATAGTAGAGTTGCGGTTTACATTTGAGAGCAGCCCAAGGCAGAACCTGTTTTTGTTATTTGAGGGATCTGTAAATCCATCTATAAGGATACTTCGAGAGGAAGCCTGGAAAGTCTCCCCTACCCGGTTGTTGAGTTCATAGTAGGCAACTGAGCACCAGTGTTGGGGTTCCTCATAGCAAACAGGCCGAAAGTCTGTAAGAAATAAAATTAATCAGCTGCTCAGGTCCCGGTAATATTTTTTAAATATTATTTATTTTAATTCTCTGTTTTCTTTCCTCCCTCTCTCCCTCCCTCCCACTCCCACCCCCCTGGCTCTTCATCTGAACAGTCACTTATGTCAGGCTTTATCTTAACAACACCTTCTGTTTCTTCTTAATTTTATGACTGAAGCCCCAAACATGCAAAGGGCTGGTACACCAGCTTAACTCTACGGCTCTGAGGAGTCCCACTTGTTCTTAAACGTGATAACTCCACTGCATTAAATTAAGCACATGCTGACATTCCTTGCTGAACCAGGGCCCAATCTCTACACTGAAAATAGTAAGGGACACATCTGCTCTGCACACCAGCAGGAGCTAGGGATGACAGACGGGCTCAAAGCAAGTCAAAACTGAGCCAAGCCTTCAGCCTAATACCAAACTCTGAAGTTCAGAAGCAATCAATCACTCCTCCCATTTTTTTGCATGCTTTGGGGCTTTCTGCTTCCATGTGTTTCTTTCCAAGCAGAAATGTCAGCAAGGTCATTTCTTTTGGATCCACCCCTGCCCAGGGTTTCTAACTCAGAGACAAAGACTCAAAAATGTAACAGAATCTCTGAGCCTCATTCATCCTACAGGAATTAGTGGGAAACCTTATCCTGCCTGCCCACTACTGGCATGTGAGACCTTCTGCCCCCAGACCACCTCTGTGCATAACCTCTAATAAAATTCCAACTAATATTCACTAGGGCAGTGATCATGGATGGCAAACTATGGTAAAGAGATTGAAGTATCTCGACAATATTTATTTAAAAGTATCAGTGTCTGATATCTGGCCATTCTGTGTACCCATCTGCAATTCGCACTATCATCCTCATCTTCCTTCTGCTCCAGTTCTGTGATCCATACATGTTCCTCACTGTTTCAGAAGGCTGGCATTATTTTTTTAATGTGCATGTGTGTCCACAGTGTTCAGTCCTCATGCCATAAAGGACATTTGTTTAGGACTACAATATGCTGGACTAAAAGAACAATGGTGATTTTTCCTTTGCAGTAGCAGGAAGCCAAAAAGCTTTGCTTTGCAAAGCAGGAACTCCATTTCCCTTGCTGCTCTGCAGCAATGGGCTTCAAATGGTGGGGGCATCACCTGCCACTACTAGTCTAGAGGCAGTGGAGACCATGCTGGAGAGGTCATGAAGTTGCTTTGACGGGAGCGAGGAGGATCCCAATCCTTTCTAGTCTGACCACCCATGCCCTCTCTCTCTAAAGCATTCTTATATGAGGACAGAGTTTGGCCTTCTGTAAAAATCTCTTTGTACTTCACTAGAACACATCCTTTTCTTTTCTAGCCAGCCAATAATGTAACATTAATACAAATATGGCAGTAAGAAAGATCCCAACCACAAGGCTTTAAAGTTCTTGAAACCCAGAACTGAAGGTGATAAAGAAATCAGTTCTGATATTGATAGTGCTCTTTTGTGTTATATTGCCTCACCATTCTTGATTTGATATCTTTATCTTTACAACGTAGATAACAGTGTTTGCTTTCATTAACAGCTTTCTAAATGTAATAGTCCATGGATACAAATATGGTCTAAACTCTGTAACTTCGCACATAATTCACTGAGTTCTTAAATCAACGTATTCTGTTAGCTAACGGATGGGTCTAGTACACAGCCTTACTGTAAAACTGTCTGAAACTTATTATTACAGATCACTGAACCTTCCTGCCCAAATAACAATTTTTTTGCTTCACAGTTTTTCTTTGAAGAATAGTACAAATGGTTATTTACTTTCAGCTTCTCCATCGGCAGATTTACCTCCATTGGGCAAAGACAGCACTAGCTGACTTTCAGTTATTGCATCCATTGACCGCCCATTGTGGTTTCCTGGAGGTTCTCTTGCATGGTAAGGTGGGGGTGGAGTTTCCACTGTTAGAAAGAAGGAAAGAAAGAAAAGAAAGAAAAGACACCTAAATCAATACGTTGGTAAATTCTCTCCAGCTTTTCCTGGTGAGTACTTAGCACTTATTCAGCATTATTTAGCTAGAGAACGGCTGGAAATAAGAGCACAAATCTGAACCTGACCTCCCTTCAGACTCCAGATTAAGACCATTACATGTTCAGGGGGGACAGGAAGGAAGGGCTGTCATGTTGGACATGCTGCACTTGAAAAAGAGAGGGACAGTGACAACAGTGCCTCAGGCTCAGACTGGTATCCAGTCAAGCTCTCTGTTAGTATGAGTTGTTACCCTACAAAAGTAACGCAGTTTGATCCTTCAGTTCCAGAATTCTCTCCCAAATGTAAAACTTGAAGAGGATGATTTAAGAGCAGAAGCTAACTTTAATTCATCCTCTGGGAGAAAGCTCTCTTTCTTCACAGGCTATAGAAAAAGCCTATGGAAAGCCTTTTTACTCTAAAATCAGACTTGGCAAAACTCCCTCCAGATTTGTCCTTTTTACCTCTGTCCTGCAAGGGAAGGCTGGCCCTCTTCTGGTTTGTTCAGTCTCCACCAAAGAGCAATGGATGTGATGAAAAAATATGGAGAAAAAGTATCAACTCACAACCTTCCCAGCTCCTGATTTGTTTCATTTATGGCCCAGCAAGATAGAAAACAGAAGGTGACTCTATAGTGGGGAGTCTCAAGAAAGACAGGAGGCTTTAGAAAGCCAAAGAAAAAGGGACTTCATTTTCGTATTAGAAAACGCTGACATTCAGTGCATAAGCACTAAAAGTATGTAGTTTTATTCATTTGAACAGAAACACAGTAGGCTTACGTGTAAATTATAGCCATATACAAGCTCACAGGTCTAAGGGTCTCTTTAAGAGGACCAGGGTTTAACTTGTTTCCAGGTTGAAATTTCCTCTTATGTTCCGGGTCTGCTGGCTGGCCCTCAAAACAGAGCAACTTCACCCAGAGTGGATAAATGTGGGCTGTCTCACAAGACAATCATTGAATCTTCAAAGTAAGTACTGCACAGGAATGTTATTCTATTTAAGCATTGTTCAGGATTTAGGAATTTCATACACTATATATTTCTAACATATAGATGACATAACCCTCCCACAGAAAATGCAACAAGCTAAAATAGCAAAACAAAATCAAGAATGAATGGAAGAGAATACAAGTCACAGAAAGGAATATAATGTGGTTATACAGGTATTTTTGATGTCTACACCTAAGCTAGTTACCATAAGCTCTCCTTATACCCACTAAAAAAAAGTAGGCACTGCAGACACAGTGCATCTCAGCTACTTTAGACATATACCTTAAGACGCAATGAAACTCATTCTAGGAGTGCCTGTTTTTCTCCACTGATTACAGAGAGAGTATAGACAATTGCATGAGATGTAGAAATTTGCATTGTTGACATCTATATTTGGTCACACCAATCCCACTCAAGGTTCTTGATGTAACTCCAGTTTGCTTTAGATAGTCTTCCATCCCTGATGGTTACACAGGCAAATTATGCTTATCAGCATGCCGTGTGCTGTGATATACTGAAGCTCAGGTTGAGCCACTTCCATTTTTAAGTAGCTTTGCAAGGTCCCAAGTTCACTTAAATGCACGAGTTATTACATAGTTGGAATGGGCCTGATTTACCTGTCAGGACCAGCTCCACTGAATCCAGCTTGGTTACACAGAGGTGAAAGAAAAAGATGGGAGAAGACAAACAAGTCCTACTACTTGCTGAAATGTTTTGATGTTGCTAAATATGATTTAATCTGAAGCATAGATCTAGAGAAGAAATGAATGAAGGTCCATTCAATGAATGGAGAGGGAAGGAAAAACATCACACTGCATTGAAAGTGTCCAGCTTAAAAGGAAGTTCAAATACTACAAATACCTTGTAAAAATAAACACCTTTCTTGCACTTAAAATCAAAATAGGCATATCATTAAGGACATGAATTTAAATGCTTTGTAGTTGAGACATTAAAACATTAAGCTACAAGATTCTGACCTGAATCGATCCTTGTGAAACAGTTAAGATCATTGAAACTGTTTGAGAGTTACAACAAAGTGCAGAAGTGAATCTGAACCATGTTTTGATATTAAAGCTAGCTCTCAGCTGTGTTGCATGACACCTTCTTGGTATATTTAACAGCAAAAGCACAGTTAAATTCTCAGGTAATATTAGAGCAGTACTAAGTAAGGAGTTCACGACACAAACAATCTGAGTGACATAACCCTGCCGACCTCAGAACTGTGGAGTTGATGAAACACATTCCAAAGTCATAGGAATTTGCCTGGTGGCTTCACCAAGTGTTGGGCCAGATTGTTAAACATCTTAATTTCCTGAAGTTTATACTGTCAGTGGGATCACCATTCACTAAAAAATATTTCTGCATACTGATTTCCCCGTTTTAGCCTGTCTCTCTTGATGAAGTTTCTAAAGGTCCCTACCCTGACCATTTCTATTAGACGTGCCTAACTTCAGTGTTGCAAGTGCTCTTTTCCATGGATTGTATCAGAAGCTTGGATGGGCAGCTTTAGGCAAAAAGTGGCCTGGCAGACCTGCTCCTCTCCTGAACTTTCCCCTTACAGTAATCACGAAATCTCATCCAGGCACTTCTAGGAGTGGGATGACTACACTTCAGTCCCTTGAGCATCCGTCAAAAGGACTGGGAGACAATACTAAGAGGCAGTCACAAGAAATTACGTTCCAAATCCATCCTGTCCAACATTTCAATCTGTAGCTACAGCCTGGGGGAAGCACACAGAATTGGCACCTGACCCCAGGCCCTGTCAAGAACGTCAAATGCCTCAGTTGGGATGTCTGAAAGCTCATTCTTACCTGTGAGCTGATAGGGACTTCCTGGTCCAGAAGAGCTTCCTGGTGAGTTGGGGTAGCTGATGCTGTTAGGCGACTGGGAGAACATGTGGCTGGGTGATGATGGAAAAGGGGTGCATGGAGGATGCTGGAAAGAATCTGGATAGGTGGCATTGTGCGGCATCAGCGGCTCGCTGTGCAGAGAAGTGTTTCGAAACTTGGCGAGGAGGCTGAGGTGAGGGTTAAACTCGCTGTGTCTTGGAACAAGTACAGGAGGTAGGACTGAAAATAAAAACAAGAACAGAAAAAATCTGGTTAGAACTGCACTCCTGAAAGTATATCTCTTTGTAAGTTAAAAAGAGACATATTCCATGCTGCCCAAATATTGCTGTCTATATACAAGTCATTGAAGGGCAACAAACCTGTCCAAAACCAAGAATCAAAAGCTGATTCTTGGACCTTTTTTTTTCCAGATTAGCAGCCAGTTGCAGCAATTCCATATGCAAAATATGGACTCATTCCTGACTTGAGCAAGGTACCATAAAATTCACAGGTACGGCATGTGCACACAGCCCTCTTACAGAAATGAGTGTGGCACATTTCTCCCTCTCAAAATTACATATTCCTTCCTTCCTGAAAAAGTGAACACGTCAGGAGTTTGCTAAATATTATCACCAGGAATTGCCAAAACCACAGCCAAGTTTAATAACAACTAATAGCGCTCTGCAATACACTGCATATTTTACTACCAGTGTTTTACAGATGGGCGAAAGGAAGCACAGACAAGAAGCTAGACACCAGATTTAAAAGGTTTTCAGATACCTGAAAATGCTGCCAGTCAGACAGTGGGATCTTTAAAAGGAAATATAAATGGCAATTCAAATATTACAGCAATATGAATTTAGCTCTTGCAATATAGTTAGAAAAGATCTAGCATGAGGAGGCAAATGTCAATGGTTGGTAGTTAAGACATGAAAAACACAGGTCAGAAAACTGAAATCCAAATTAAACCATGTAAGAATTGGTCTAACAGAACATATCGCCTCTCTTCACAAACTCTCTTCACTTATATCTCATACTGTCAGTGCTGTTAACAGCATTGCTGCATTGAGAAACCTAAAGCCGACACGAATTATTCTGTATTCTGACATATCAGGAGTGAGAACTGGAGAGCAGAATTGGAGTTAAAACACTTTAGGAAACCCAACCAGTGAGTTACCGATGAAGATGCAGCCACTAGGCTGGAAAACAAAGAGGCTTGCTAAATAGTTCTGCATATGGGAGTTCAACTTCAGGCTTTAACTGGGTCTCCCGTAGTCTTTGGGGGGACAACAGTACCTACACTGTGCGATTCATGTACCCCAAGATTTCTCTATTAGTTACTAGCTCACGTAGTGCCTAAGTGTCTTAGTTAGGGCCTTAAAAACAAGTAGGGGGAATGAATTCCCAGTTGCTATCATGAAGATCTAAAAGCCACCAAAGAAGATAAGGAGGCAATTTGAGTTATTGTGACACAGATGAATTGTCCCAACACCGGGAACAGTTCAGCAGGCTTGTATTGATTGACCTACCGTCCAGAGTTCCTCTGGTCTAAAACCCAGCAGCACGTAAACCTTCAGTCTATCCTTACGAGCTCATGGAAACAAATAGCAGTGTGCGCTCTTGGTTATAAATGCTGACAGGAATATATGGTTTGAACGTGTTTTAACATAGTGTTTGGGCCCAAAAGCTCTGTCTAGGTAAGGCCAATTCTTTTTAGTTAGGTTAGCTAACACCTTTTAATTACAGTGAACTCTCATTTATCCAGCATAATGAAAGAGTGGAATAATTGCTATAGCGCAAATAATACATAGATAATGCAAAACCTGTGCACGAGAAGAGGCTGTAGAAACACTCTCCTTGGAGTGCACCCTCAGTGCACATCGATTGCTCAGAGAGCTGAGGCAGTTTAGGCAGGAGGAGGAGGCCCAGTGCCTGGTACCAATGGCAGGTTTACAGCTTCTTGCTTGATGTAGCACTATGCTGCACCTGGGGCAGGGTTAAACCATGCTCCTGCCCACCCACTGGCATATACCATTTGGGAATCTGCCAGTCACCCATGAACTGAAGAACTGAGCCCTAAAAACATACAAAAAATTGGACTGATGACAGGGGGTTCACTGATGACAGGTAAGAAGTTATCTTCTTACCTGCCTGGAAACACAGGCGCTGGGATACCTGTTAAGACACTATACATAGACCCTCCTCTGGCCCAATGCGTTTCTAATTAGCTTCTGGCCAGCACAAGGATGGTGCTCTGGAGAATACTTTCTTTCCTTCTGCCTCTGATATGCCCCTACCTGTGGGATGAAGATTTTGTTGCCACCCTCTTAAGTCCTTTGGTAGAGAAAGGTATTTCTGCTTCTTTACCGCTTCGTTAGCTTTTTGGATTTCCTTAGACTACCCAGGTAGGACTTATACGGGCAATACAGGTATTCACACCCGAGATGCACTGCCCAGTCCCCCATGGATATCTTCATAGCCAGTGGAGAGAAACAGACTCTTCTGGTGCTCAGTTCATCTACTCTATATTGGGACAAGGCCACTACCACCACTGCAGATGTGGTTTTGGTGAGCTGGATCCCACCCATCCCATACTCCTCTGAGCAGCTCCAGGCCGTGAGCTGCTGCTGCTTCTGGAGTTTTCCTCTGCTCCTCCATGAAACTGGTATGACGCTTGCCAGGTCTGCTGCTCCTCAGCCAGCTCTGACCAGCAGCCCTAGAAAATGGGGAATTGGTGATCCCTTTGAACCCAGCAGAGGTGCTGAGCAAGAGACAGCTGTGCTACAGCGATGCCATGCAGTGTTGGGAGGTTGGCACCTTGCTGCGGGTACCACCGCTAAGGAAGCGGCTCTCTTCAGCCCTGTGAGAACCCAACACAACTCCTTCTCTAAATGAAAGCTGAGAATCTGGATGTGTGAACAGCACTTGCCAGGAAAAGCCTTTGACTCGCCCTGAGTGAGTCAGCAAGAGGAATTTTCAAGCCTTGAACTCCTTTCCAGCTCTGATCAGGGTACTTTTAATTTCTGCTCTGCTGTATAGTTTTTGCCACCTCACTCAATCTTTCCACTGACTGCTCTGTGGCTGCCTAGAGGGCTAAAGCCTCTGTGGTGGTTAGGAATTCAGAGGTTTTCTTGTTTGTGGCTAAAAATTCCCCAGAGGGCCTCGTTCTCCTTGCTCTTTTGGTAACAGATGTCACTCTCCAGGGCTCAACAACTCTGAAAGAAGTGTGACTAGAGGCATGAAACTGAGTGACTGACTGCATTGGGACCTGTCTGTCCTCATAATTTACCTGCGTTGTCTCCACTCAGTGGAGTCCTTTTCTTCTACCTGCTATTCTCCACCGACAGCCAGGGGTGGATCCTTCCTTCTATGCATGCCCAAGCGTTGATGATCTTTGTTCAACTGAAGACAAATACGGTCATGTCTGAAGTCCTGCCACTGCCTTTCCTGCACTAGGTTTTCTCCTGTTCCCTTTAGCTGCAACAGTTCTTGCTGGAAACCTGGCTGTGCCCAGAGCCTGCAACTTCAGGTGCTAGCAAGCAAACTATCTGCCTCACAGTTTAATTAATTCACAGGGCATCCACCCTGTGATTTCTCACACATCAACCCATCTTTGCAGAGTTTACTACCTTCGGAGACCTACCCTCCAGTGAGATCCATCTGTTGCCTATGCCCATGACCATTCACAAACACCAGACACGTGGCCGACAGTGAGATCATCAGGTGGTCTTCCAACTGGGAGGCTACAACATCTTAGTCCCACTCGGGCTTGACAAAAGCAATCAGTTAGTCTAAGTGAAAAGTTCGTTTAAGCTCCTGCTGTCTACAGCAATGGTGCACACTAGAATTTGCACTATCTACACATGAATGATCTCCTATAAAATAGGGTAAATGTTTAGGCAGCTTTTATATTTTTCTGAAATTGCAGCTTCTCCTGACAACAAACCATTCAGGCTTCTGACCAGCTCTTCGAGGCAGAACAATGAAGGGGGAAGCAGAGCCTAACCACCATACCTATCTCCTTTAGGCTAGGTGGCCTAACCCCTCTCTGCAGCGGGATGTTGCACAAATAGAGGAATATATGTTGCTTTTTTCTAAATGGCACCTGCTGCTAAACAGACCTGAGAAGAAATCTGCTGGGGACACTGGTAGCAGCAATAAAAGCTATGCATAATCTTTGCAGTATTGGTCAGCATAGACTAGGATGTGGCTGGGCAGCCTGTGGACGCAGCAGAGGCAATGAAACCCCTGAATCTCAGACCACAGCTTAAAGCTGCTCTCTAGTAATAGAGGCCTAGGGATCTGTCAGGCCATTAAAGAAAGGGTAAGGCGCTCCCATCTTTGACACCACTCATTCATTCTGAATAAAAGTTAACAGATCTGGTCACAGAGTGGTTGATTCAGCAAGACAGACTGCAGTGATGGAAAGTGAGCCCCAAAAGGATGGACATTTGTGTGAAAATAATACTGGCTTGTGGATTACAAAGAAATGCACTGCTGACTAATTTCATGGGTGGATTCTTTAGCTCCAGGGGATGAGATTCAGAGAATCTCACATAAGCCTAAAATCACCAACAGTCAAGATGCAGAAGATTTCCTGTAGTTAAAAGAGGACTGCTGTTTAAACAGACTGGCACCTAGATCAATCACTCCCAGCCTTTTCTGTGCTGATCTCACTGCTACCACTTTCTCCTCAAGCTCATTTCTTCTCTTGCCTCGCCACCACCTCCCCACAGCGCTGCTTTCTAGCTGCCTCTGGCCTGGAGCTGCATTGCTGCCACTTGCAGTGGTGTAAGTTACCTCTCCTGCCGCTGCCCCAGCACACCAGAGTAGGCTGTACTCCTTGCTGCACCGCGTCTTTAGCAGGGGGGTGATTCACTTGTGAGCTTCAGCATCTAAGCTGTCCCCCTAAGAAGAGCGGTAGGGGTGAATACAACAGCCCAAGAACAGTTCCCAGCTCCCATGGAGAACTGGCACGGCACAGCTTGCTTCCTCGCAGCTGTGCTCTCTTTCACCTCCAGAACAAGGTGGTCACGTCCAAAGTGCCCAAAGTCCCTCCTCCTGTGGGCTAACCCCTGCACTCTGAGAAATGCTAGTCCATGCGAGTCCGCGTGGGTCAAAGCTGTGCCCGGGAGCACGCTGCCAATTCAGCAATACTCACACCTGCACCTTGGCCCCGTCTCAGTTACTAGTAGAGAGGTAGCCAGTCTGCTGCACAAACGATAAGAGATGTGTTCACAGCTGAAACCTTCTGAGTTTCAGGGTCAGAACAAAAAGCTTTGGCAGCCATTTAGCAGCTGCTGGATTATCCCAGTACAAGCATTTGTTAGCTGGCACTGAAGATCAGAAGACCGGGGTTGAAAACAGCACTGTGCAGTGCTGTCATCTACCGCGCTGAGGAGTATTAACTACATTGGAGTTACACCAGAAGAAATGAGAAGACACTAAAGACTGCAGCCTTCAAAGAGGAAGATACACAAAATGGGATATTTTATGAGCATCTTTTCTTAGATTCTCGAAGAGTTTGTTTTAGCAAGGCAGGAGATCAGTTCTTTCCACTGAAAACTGTTAACAAGCACCACTCACTGCAGCTGTAAAATTTTAGTTGTGACAACATTTACAGCAGTTCAGATACAACTTCAAAATGACAGCTCCGCTGCAGTGGAAGGACTATCAGAAAAGGGAGCAGCCCCTGTTGTTTAACAAATGTTAACAAATGTCTTTCCCTTATTTCATCTGTGTGAAAAGAAACATCCCACAGTTCACTTATCTGATCCCAATGTCACCTCAGAGTAAAGTTCATGCCAGACGAAGAGTAATCACAGAATAATAAGCATACACGTACCAACTGTATCCATTAGTAAATTAAATTACTGTGATTTTTGGCAGCAAGGGAGAGCTAGGTTAGACATTAGAAATCATTTTTAACTGTAAGGATAGCAAAGCAATAGATTCATTTGCCTGGGGAGGTTGTGGAGCCTCTATCACATGGGATTTTTAGAGCTCATTAGAAAAACATCTGTCAGGAATGTACCTGGTAATTTGTTTTGTTTTGGGAGTAGGGGCAGAGGAGAACAGGATGACTGCTCAAGATCTCTGCCAGCTCTGCTTTCTAAGATCCCTACAGAAGTCAACACTGAACACTATAATTTTCTAACAGCTGTTTCATTGACACAAAGCCCAATTAAACGACCCTTCAGTGAGGTCATAAGTTTTCAGTGCTGACCAAGTCCAGTCTAAAGGGGATCATCAGTGGAAAAATTCAAAGTTTTATGGGACCTTGGGGCATTTATTTCACACAAACTATCCATTCAGGTATGTAAATCCCACTGAAGGCAGGCCACCAGGCATTTTAGGAAGAATCAACTGACGTGGTTTCATATCCACAGCAAAATAAGCCATCTTACTCCAACTCTAGTCTTTAAAGAGAGAGCTAGTGATACATTTTTCCTGTGGATTAATGAGTCCATTGCTGGTTTTCAGACAATGAGACATAAATCTAGCTAAGGTGGTAAGTCTAGGATGGTGCCTAGACTTCAAGCAAATGGACTCCAGTTTGCAGAAAGAGGGTTCAGAAGGCAGCCAGCACCCACGTCCACGGAGAGGAAGCTCGCTTTCAGCACCCTGGACAAGATCCGGGTGCCCTCGGGGGTCTGATGGGACGCAGACCCCACAGGACAAGGTGCTCCTTACTCCCGGCTGCCAGAGCTGTGATGCCACCGGGCATGGAAAGACCCAGGTCCTTCCATTAAATGGAGCCCGCCTTTTCAAATTTCAGAGCAGAACTTGGTAGGATGCACCAAGACTAGACCTGCCAGTGCAAGAGCTAATAAAGAGATGTGAACCATTTGCAGATGATATAATTACCTGGGGTTTCCACCCGCCGGTAATGGTAGGGGTTAATGCACACTTCTTTCTGTTTTGAGCCAAATGGGAATTCACAACATTCCAGTGGTTTCAACTCATGGTGAGATTGTAAATCAGGCCAGCGCCACACTCTGCAGTATATGACGTGAGGAAGCCCCTTGCGGTGAGACACCTGCAGTCGCCCATCCAAGGAACGTGGGATCGTGACACATTTACTGGGCTGACCCGGGCAGCTCAGAGCCCTTTCCAGTTCTTCCATGGCACCTTTCTTCTTCTTTAACTTCTTCACCAGGGAATCAACAGCTTTTTCTGCCCACTTTTCCTCTTCATCTCCTTGTTTCCAGCCCAGCAGCCTTTTCACTGCAGGGCTGGTGAAGGAGAACAAGGAACTGATAGGGGTGCTGGAGTGCATAAGCAGCAGAGATTACACACAAGCGTCAACGGAAGCACAAACCGCTCTCCTGCCTTGCAAGGCTTGCACGGAGTTTCTACAATATTGAGATGGACACTTCCTTCAAGGAAAGGTTCTTCCACACATATGTTTTTGTAGTCTTAGGCACTGGTTACAAGTAGTCCAATAGGGTGGGTCTCAGAACTTTCCAAACATCAAAAAACTGCTGATGAAGCCTGGAATAACAACACAATACATCGTTAGGCCTCACACACTCCTTTCATTGTTCCTTCAATAAAATCTTTTGAAAAGGAAATTATTCAAAATGTGTATTTAATTTTCAATGGTTTTCTGTTTGTTTTTTGCTGTTTATTTTGGGTCCAAGCCTCTCCTCCCCACTACCCTCCACATTTTAGAGTTGGACCTCGGAAAGCATTAAGTGTCCAGTCACTTCAATTTGTGAGTTTAATGCACTAGGCAAATTGTTGCAGGGTTGGGGTTATATTTACTACAAAAGAAAATGTACCTTTTTTTTTTTATGCTGGTAGCTGTAGGTTCAGCTCAACCATCTTCTACAAAATTAAATCTGTAATATCAAATTTTATGGAAGTAATGAGTAGAATATTCTTCTGATTTCAGCTCCCTCTCTACCCCTCCAATCTCACTTGACTGTCAAGAGTTGTAAAATATTAACTGCAAAATTAATCTAAAATTCAACTACTCACAGATTTCATTGAGTGCCTTTGAAAGATCTATCACTATTCTCTAAGCTTACTTACATTGTCTCATACGCAAGAAAAACCTTGTTTGCCTAGCCAGTCTGTTTCACTCTCTCCAACAATTCAAAGATTTTTGGATGAAAATCACAGACTTTTGGACACGGTTTGTGCTGGATGGATCCTGAGTTATTTCTGCTAGGAGTTGCTACATCTGACAAAAAGTCCAACAGAAAGAGTTTAGTTCTTGAGGGTTTTTCTTTTGTTTTTCTTTTTTTTTTTTTAAATGTAGCTGGAGCCAGTCTAATTTTAGCCGAAAATGACATATTTCCACTGACTAGAAAAACGTCCTTGTATGTCAAGCTATTTACTGCTTTAAATATACTTTATGGACCCCCTGTGCATACCAAGTCCAAAGGGCTGAACTATACAGAGGGCTCTTAAAGCAAAAGGTGGGGGCAGCTTCTAAATGGATGCCTCCAGAGAAGCAGCTCCATGACTGCCCTACTCCACCCTTGTGGGAGGACTTGGATCCTTCTTGCCCCCCACCAGTAAATGCCTGGACATAGTCCTCAGCGCTACTTATATGCAGCCAGTGAGGAGACAGAGAGATACAGCCCGGTGTTGGGAGCAGCAGGGCTTCACAAACCGTATTATTCTGCAGTTTCCTTAAATGCACAGTTCTTGTAAGAGTTCAAAGGGCACTTGAGGACACCAAGTGCAGGCACAGGTACAACATATTGAGACAGGAGGCCAATCCTAAAGACTGGTTCCTCAGCATAGTCTGATACGCTCAGCACCACACAGCTCTGGAGCACGCTGCAGGGTAAGCACACATGGCCCAGGGCATCAGAGCCTCTTAGACAACGTGCAATGTTTGCTGAGGACCAATGACCGCCTAGAGCTGTTTTCCTCCTAGCCCTTCTGTTTTGTTCTCATGCCCATTCCTCTGCCCCACTGTGTCACCCTTTAAGACACCCAGCACCCTGAGAAATGCAGATACATGTAAACATAAGGAGCTTTTTCCCTTCTTCCACGAGAGCAGCAATGATGAGGACAGGGGCTCAAATTCCCAAAAGCCTTCCACAGAGCTAGGGAGATGGAAGCACTTGGCCCACAGAAGAGAAAGCATAAAAGCGACTCTTTGGCATGTCGCAAGCCCCAGCAGCAGCTGCTATTCCCCTAAGAGATTCATATTTCGAGCACCAGCAGACAGGAGGCTGCATGAAAATATGAACAGAGGGACTATAAAACTGGAAGGAAGAGCAGGCACACCTTGCTTCAGGCACCCACCACAGCATTGAGCTCTGGCTTATGCAATTTCTACATTATCTATCTATGTATATGTCCAGTTGTCCTCAACTGTCAAGAGAGGGTCTTGACAGAGCACGGCAGAAATCCCCTCACTCATGCCATTCAGCAATCAATGATTGATTCCACGGAACTGCCCAAACTTGTCCCACCACGCAAAGAGAAGCTTCAGATTCCAGATTTTTTTTCCTCGCTCTGTGTTAGTAAAAATCCAATGATCTGGAGCATTTAACTGGGTAGTTACTAATGCCTCTTAGTCAATACCGAAGTCTATTTCAAACACTTAAAGGGTACATGTGAGAATGAAGTAAGTTCAGAATGATTTATCACAGGAAAAAACCCTCAAGCTGCTTGTAAAACATAATGTGGATAAAATTTAGGCAGGCAATCTCCAGCCTTTATGGGAGCAGGCTCAGCCTACAGACCCCAGCACCAGCCCCATCTAGGCATCCCATGCAGTGGAGGTGTCTGCCCCTCGCTGCCCTGGTGAGAACCTGGGGAGGGATCCACCACTGCACTGCTGTCGTTGCTTGGTGGCACCAACCCCACCCTCACGCGAGAAAATGAAACAATGCTGGGATCTCTGTGGATCAGCCCTGAAAGCAGCAGCAGGAAGCAAGGAGAGCCTGGGATGAAAGCCCACAGGATCAGTAGAGGTGTAGAAGTCTCTGCTCCAGGCTGAGAGGGAAAATGGCTCACACTTCTTATCTGAGGGGGTCTCCCGGGCGTTAGCGTGTGTAAACAACTGCCCCTGATAAGTTAATGCAACATTACAATCATCAGATATGAAAACATACATGTTCACGTAAAAGTATTGTCCTGAGATTTTCTTTTCCATTTTGACCAAGGTTTTAAATAAACACATTAATCTCGTTCAGTCAAATTAAATAACTCAACAGTGACATCAGTATGAGTCTGAGCACTATTGTTGCTAGTGGGAGAGTCGCCAAGGCTATGTGTAGAAAAGCAAAAGCCGTGCTTTGCAGACCATGTGATGTAGTCTCAGATAAGTACATTGCACAATTTTCTACCGCGCTCCCCCCAGTTTCTTTTAAAATCTTTTTCTCCACGAATTCAACTGACGTACAAAATATAAATGGTATTAAATAAACTAAACAGCTTTCAAATATTATTATTTTCAGAACATTCTAGTTTAATGTTATTAAATTACATAATATGCATATTATTCAGCAGCCTAAGCCATGTGTTGCTAGGCTTAGATACTCCACTATGAAATACCTAGGCAGACACTCTGCTCCAGGGCTGTAATGATAGAGTGCTGTCAATTCACAATTTAATTTTAACAGTCTTTCAGGACAGTAGTTGCTTAAGCTGTGTGCCTTTTGTAACAGGCAACTTGCCTACCCAACTGGAAACTTCCAGCATTGAAACGTTTCAAAACCAAGTTGGAAGTATTTTCTGTGCTGATGATCCATCATGATTCTATGATTCTATGATTCTATGTTTCTCAATGCTCATCACTTGAGAGTGGCATGGGGGGAGGGAAGTGTTACAGTTTTGATCCATAACCCCACCACACGTACCAAACCTAGGCCATACCATGATGGAAGTTCTGGCCTGGTCACCTCTATCTCCCTCAGTGACAATGTGATGTACCATCGTCAGTATGAGTCAGGCATCATTCAGGGTACATCCCTAACATGATTCCCTCCTCTGGGACTACAAGGAAGGCTTCGTCTATCTGTTAGGTAAGTGACTGGTCAAGACCAAACAACCTTCCATGCTGTAAATCTTTATTCCATTGCCGAGTTTAGCCTAAGATCTGAAACTTGCCTTAGGGGAGAGACAGAAGACATATGGGACGTGAGCATGGACCCACCCTTTCATTTCTGTGGTCTGCAGGAGCAGGAGAAGGTGGGACTGAAATGCTTCAGCCCAGTTCATTTGCTCCATTCTCCCCAAACATAGGGTACTTACCTTAGCTATGGCTACACTAGTGCTGGGGAACACTTCAGAGCATGGGAACTTGATTATCTATAGCATAAATTATTACCACAGTATCTGGAATACTTGTGCACCCTCAGTAAGTTCGCAGATGACACTAAGCTGGGCGGCAGTGTTGATCTGCCTGAGGGTAGGAAGGCTCTGCAGAGGGACCTGGACAGGCTGGATCGATGGGCCAAGGCCAACTGCATGAGGTTCAACAAGGCCAAGTGCCGCGTCCTGCACTTGGGTCACAACAACCCCAGGCAACGCTACAGGCTTGGGGAAGAGTGGCTGGAAAGCTGCCCGGCAGAAAAGGACCTGGGGGTGCTGGTCGACAGCCGGCTGAACATGAGCCGGCAGTGTGCCCAGGTGGCCAAGAAGGCCAATGGTATCCTGGCCTGTATCAGGAACAGTGTGGCCAGCAGGAGTAGGGAGGTGATCGTGCCCCTGTACTCGGCACTGGTGAGGCCGCACCTTGAATACTGTGTTCAGTTTTGGGCCCCTCACTACAAGAAGGACATTGAGGTGCTGGAGCGTGTCCAGAGAAGGGCAACGAGGCTGGTGAAGGGTCTAGAGAACAGGTCTTATGAGGAGCGGCTGAGGGAGCTGGGGTTGTTTAGCCTAGAGAAGAGGAGGCTGAGGGGAGACCTTATCGCTCTCTACAACTACCTGAAAGGAGGCTGTAGAGAGACGGGTGCTGGTCTCTTCTCCCGAGTAACAAGTGATAGGACGAGAGGAAATGGCCTCAAGTTGCGCCAGGGGAGGTTTAGATTGGATATTAGGAAAAATTTTTTCACTAAAAGGGTAGTCAGGCATTGGAACAGGCTGCCCAGGGAAGTGGTGGAGTCACCATCCCTGGAGGTGTTCAAAAAACGTGTGGGTGAGGTGCTTCGGGACATGGTTTAGTGGGCATGGGTACTGGTTGATGGTTGGACTCGATGGTCTTTTCCAACCTTAATGATTCTATGATTCTATGATTCTATGGAATAGCTTTGGTCTGTGCCAGTAGCACTCTCCCAAATAACTCTTGTTCAGGAGTTAGCAGGGACCAGGGGTCACTCCTAATGAGAAGTCTGCATAGAAGCCACCCTGTTTTGGAGGGTGAGAGCGCCATTGCATGGAAGCAAGCCTCTTTATCCCAGTTGACCTCAAGGCTAAGAACAGCATCAGGCATGTTTCATTTATTAGTATAGAAACAGCCTTTCAGTAGAATTTACTCGGCCACATAAACATGTCCAAATTGTTGACACTCACCTCTGACCTAGTCACCCTCAAGTTCCTAAATATGTACTTGATAAAAACATGCGTGTACATGGCATGAACTCAAAAGTAAACACCTAGAAAAAGATCAGCACAACCAGGCACCACATACAGCTAATGCTGGGTGAGATGAGTCTCACCTCAAGTCTGAATGATTGCCAGGCTAAGACCCAGCAACATGGACACAGAGTGAAGGGAACTGGGATACTTCCTACCATTCCTAAGCCCATTTTTCACCCCCCAGTGTGGAATTAGCCTGTAGGTCCTCAAGCCAGGAGGAGAAATGTGTTCCTCCAGTAGCTCCACTACAGTAACTTCCACTGTGCTCCTCAAGAGCCTGACACACCAAGAGCAGAGAATATAGATGAAACACCATCATCATGGGCATGCTGATTCCTGACCCGAGCCAGGTCCTGATGAAGTCAGTAAGAGGTTCAGTCAGTAAGTTCCAGAGCTCGTGGAAATTAAACGTGCCCTCCTCTGTGTCTCACATGGCAGCATGCCGACACCTCCACTATGGAAAGGTTTTGGGAAATTTAGATTTCGCTTAACGTAAAAAGGATCCACCGCGCTGGGGAAGATTCACATCACCCCTCAGCAGAATACCTGTGCAGGCCAACACGCTGATGAAGTTCCCCTCTAATTCAATTCCCATGGGCATAGCAGGGGAATTGTACCAGTCCTCATTACACTCTAAGCCTTATACAGAAGTCAAAAAGGAAAACCTCACGGATGCTAGTGAAAACAGGCTTAAAACACAAGTGTGTAAAAGCACAGTGCCTAACCTCCCTCAAAGTGCACCTGTGCAGGTGTGTGTAAGCACATGTGTATGCAGATGTGTGTGTGCATCTGGTCTTGAAATAAAGCTCCAAGACGCTGCCTCCACTCGGAGCGCCTGCCTCGGCTAACGGAGCCGTGAGAGGCATGGCTATCAGTCTCGAAAAAGGCTGACATCATCAGTCTCGGTGTCACTGCAACAGCTAAGTAAGGCCACAGAGGGAGATTTCTCAGAGGGTCGTCTAGACATAAGCTGTGCGGTTCTTGGAGATGCATGCGGCTGGAAAATGGAGTAGGGAGACAATTATAGCTGGAAGTCTGCCGCTTGGTGACTAAATCACAACAGAATTGGAAGGGAGAAAATTATTTCAGTCAAACAACGTAAAGAGGAATGCTGCGAACATGCACTTGGTTAGTTATTTTTACCTAGCGCTGATTCAGTTACTTCTACCTACTATGAAAGAGAGAAGCATGTGAGTTTTCTCACTGTAATCGAGTCTTGATTTGGTTTCAAACGTGCCCAGCTGGCAGCAGCCAGCGTGCACCCAGGACTGGCAAAGGACTTCCCGGGTCACCTCATCACTACCACTCGCTACGGGGATCTTCCACACCTTAGCAAGGGAAAGGCTTTTAAAATAAATAAATAAATAAATAAAAGTGTGTTTACAAATACGTGGGTCTCAAATGAGACAGGAACCTCGGCAACCTTGCCCTGGCCCTGTTCCCGCACCCTGGCACCAGGGTTTTGCAGGCACAGCAGATGAGAGCTGGGCAGGAGGGGTTTCACACGTGCATTCATCCCGGGAGAGCGGCGTGGAAGTGCCTGAGCTGCACAGCCACCATCGCTGCCGCTCCAGTAACCAGCGCATGGCTCGGGAACGGTGGCCACTTGTTACTCTTGACACATGTAAATCACTTGAAAAGACTCATGTTCCACTCGTGGCACCCACAACATCATTTGGGATCCCTTGGGGCTTCTTCTTGTGCTTGGGACCAGCCAGACAAGGGTGCTATTATGAACCTATCCGAAACCACTGTCTTTTGCACCCAAGAAAATACAGTGAATGAATTATTCACTACAATGTTACCGAGTTCTTCCACAACCACAGAACCTGACACCCAGGGTTTTAATTAAATGGGATGTAAAGAAGGTTGTTCTTTTTTTTTAATTAAGAAACTAAATTTCTTCCTGGTTTGACCCTGGACTGCTCCAATTGAAAGCAGCTGCAATGATAGGAGGTAAAGTACTTGAGACTCAAATTTATCCATGTTTCACACAGCCCTGGCAACATCTCATTGTTTATTCCTATAAGCTTAAATGAATAATGCAAACTTCTGAAACTCATTTTCTCATTTTTTTCCAAGTTTGTTCTGAAAGCCCTTATATATTGAACTCCATCTGAAGCCATCAATATCAAAGAGCAAATCTCACAGCGCTTCATGCCTCTCCGGCCACTTGTCCACACTGTGGAATCTTCACTGAACTCACTCCCTCCCAGATAAAGTAAGGACAAAATTTGATGCCAGTGCCTAAAAATCTATGACATCCAAATAATTTCTCTGAGCTTGTGGAATCACTCAGATATTACCTCATCTACTCAGCATTGTTCAGCTTCTCTTCACAGCAATAACACATTCTCATTTGATATAAAGAGGGAAAGATTCAAGTATATAAGCTGCACACCTTAACACAGTTGCATAAATTTCCATAAGCCGAACACTTGCAGATGTGTTTAAGAGGCAGAAATTCCGTCACAAAAGAAAATTAAGTACCCAGCTCACTTTTGGTATGCCCATGATGCCTGTCCGGGAAGGGACGTACCAATTCCTGCGGTAGGACCGCCCTGTGTGAGCACATCGACAGATGCTTCAACAAAGCTTCGTTAGTGTGACTTAAGATGGGGAGAAGAGAGGGGCATAGACATGGTAACAGTACGCCAAGGCACAGAAGGCTGTGCAAGCAGGATAGAGGCAATCTGCCTTTCATGTCCACTTGAAGAAACAGGGAGAACGTGTGAATAGGAGAGCTACATGTTGGGATAGTTTCCGCCGCTGGAGGTCTGTGAGTACAGATTACACAGCTTTCTTCAAGAATAACTGTGCTGGCCTTGGGGAGGAAGGAGGGACTGAAAAATCCCTTGAGATGAGCCCTTCTGATCCTATGTCCCCTACTATGACCAAGTAAAAGAGCCCCTCTCTTCAGGTGCAGCACTAGGCTAACGTGACTACACTGGCTTTGGCCCCTGGGCTACCGGCATCCTGCTGCTCAGGGTAAACCCAAACCAGAGGGCTGGACGTTCTCACTGATTTTTGCCTTTGAAAATCTCCCACAGTATTTGAAGGCACCCCACAAAATTACCACAGCCAAAGTCTGTGCAAAAATATGAAACTGGACCAATTTATCACTATGATCTCTCTTTGACTGCACTTCCTTCCTCGGTATTAATTTTTAAAGGAAACCAGCGACTGTGCTGTTTATATGGAGTGAACCGCACTCTGTTCCCTGGCTGGGCCACACTGAAGTTTCTGAGATGCAATCCCACAAGGACACATCCTCTTCTCTGCCCCACGCCCTGCTCCCCGCAGGCAGGAGGAAGACCCATTCACCCAGTCCCTGCCTTATCCCTTCCTGTGGCTGCCCTGCTCAGGCTCAGGCCGGCAGCTCTGAGGAAGAGCCCCTCTCTCAGCTGCCTTCCTCCCGCAGAGCCAGAGGCTAACGAGCACACATGCCATGGGGGAGCTCCGAGGACATATTTGTGGGAGAAGGCAGAAGGCAGTGGGATATGATGGGGAGGTGCACCAACCCGCTCTGGGGAGCCAAAGTGTCTTCTCATGGCTCTGGTTATCCCCATTTTATAGACAGTCGGTCCTGCATTCCTCACATACCCACCATTCCCAGAGAAACTGTAGCAAAGCCCATCGGTGTTTCTAAAAATGGAACGGTTAGAAATACGCAAAAAATAGAGTTCCTGCTTTTAAAATAAACGCTGACTTGTCTCTAATACAAAGCATGCAGCCAAGTGCCTCCAGAACAAACACTTCACAAAGGAAGAAGGGGACTAGAAAAGAATTTCAGCTTCATTGCTGGCCTAAAGTTTATATCCACGCTAATCGGATCCTGTAATCCTCGTTATCAATCACGGGCATTCTTGGAGCCATTCCCAAACACCCATTTTAGGAAAAGGATTTGCTTAGTGTTAGACGTTAAGAACGTTGTGAATAAAGATACATCTAAAGAACAGTTACTTCACCGAGGATGTGGCGCTCAAGTAAGATGGGAACCTTTCCTGAAAGTTTAGTGTCTTAAGCTGTTAGAAAGGAATGCACTTTTGGAGCTCTGGTTGTACATTTACAGTGCACACAGGGGAAATGGATAAAGCAAATGTTGTCCTCGTGGTGTACGGCAGCACATCCCATCTACCTAACAGGAGACCTGAGAGCCAGCTGGGTGAGGTTCAGCATGGTGCCGAATACCTTCATTTCCTGGGGGAATACACAGAACTGACGGGAGGCTGGCTCCCACTGGCAGATCTGCAAGGACTGATCCCGGCGACGGAAACTCTGGTGCCTGGCTCTCCCCATGCAAGGACTGCACCTCATGCTTTTGAGATTTGTTGCCTACTTGTGCCAGGTATCTAATGCCACAAAGTCAGAGATAACCTGTGACACCGGGAGTTAGCTGGGGAGTCTGTTGCCTCTAAGCACCCCACGTTGACAGGACACCCCCAACCACGGTCCTAGCTGTAGGTCCCAGAGAGAGAGAGACACCTGGGAGGTCTTCCTGAAGGGTTACTTACTCAATTATGGTGTTAACACAGCAGACATCTTCTGCAGAAGATGTAGCATCACACAGCTTGGCAAGTGAAATACAGATCAGTAGATCATATAGATCATCAATACAATACTCAAAAGGAAGAACTTCCAGAAGTGCCTCCTCTCTGACTGACAGCAGGCCTGGAGAGGGAGCAGCAGTACAGCCGGCCACCTCTCCTTTCTCCCAGGTGAGAAAGCCTGGCCAAATGCATATGGAGGGCTACGTTTCACACGCAAAAGGCTTTCCATATACATCATGTTAGCAGTTTTCCATGGAATCACATTAGCATTTCATTGTGTTCAAACCGTATCACATTCAAATCTGTTTTTCCTAAAAGGCTTTCATTGTGCATCACTGTGGGAAATTGCTAATGCAATAAGATTGACATATAGGTTCTCCTGCATGAACATCCGCAGTAATCTGTGCTAATTGAGCCCTCAGTGGCTTGTGAAACCCTGCAGGGGGGAGAAAAGGTGGAGCATCCACAGGGCCTACGTCTTGGGAGAACTGCAAAAAATTAGAGTGTGGAGGACAGGTAAGCACTAATATTAGTGTGTTTTATCCATGTAAAGATCTGATTCAGTGGCAGGGATTGCCTTGGACAAGGGGCCAATGCTCCCAAGCAACAGCACTGAGGCATTTTCCATGAAAAATATCTGGATATGCTTGGACTCTATGGAAGTTATTTCACAACAACAGGACTAAGAACAAAAGGAGCAAGAACTTGTCTATCTAGTTCCCTCCTGTGGGGGGAAAGGAGGAGATGGCTGGCCATTCCCAGTGACTTCAGCTGAAGATGTGGGTGCTCAGCTTCTCTGCAAGCCAGAACACTTGCTTATGAGATTAAACAGGCTTCATATGCCTACATTTGAGCATGGGAGTATAAAACGAGGGCTGGATTCTCTTTAGCATGTAAGATGACATGCCATGCTAACAACCAGCTTCAGAAAACACATCATACTAAGCAAAAGGCAGAAACAGGGCCCTGAGTCTTTAAAAGAAACATATCTCTCTTCTGCAAACCCACCCAGGAGTCCGAGGAACATCCCATCTCTCTAGGGCTGTTTCTTCCCTTCCTCTTCCCTCCTAGCACTCAGCCCTACCCCACGCAGCCCCTCCAGCCCAAGAGTCACAAGCAGGTTACCACCAAGAAGCCTTGGTCCCAGAATCAGTCCTGTAGGACATGCAGCAGGGCAGGCATGGGAGCCGCAGGCTGCCGCCTCGCACAGGAATGAATTTTGGTTTCTCTACTCTAGATGTCCCTGTGGAGGCCTCAGGCCCTGCGTGAAATAATTCAAGATCTGTTGATGAGAGAGAGATAAATTAGCTACCTCATATGTGCTGCAGGGTAAGAAACTGCATGTTGGCAGCTGGGCCAGAGTAATTTGACAGAGACAAGTAGGTTTGGATAGGCCAGGCCAGCAAATAACCATAAGGGAGTCTTGAAAAGCCGCGTGAACTGCTTGTGCCTCCGGTCAGTTCTGTGTCTACTGGGCAGTGTGTGGGATCGCATCCTGCCACAGGCCTCCGGGTAAATGGTTTTCCCTCAGGTGCCTCGATTTCTGCATCTGTCATACAGGTACCCTGACGGGGACAGCTTTGCAAAGCACTATGAACTCTCCTGATGAGGAACGCCGCACAGGAATGCTTAAAAAAAAAAAGGTTTTTTTATTAGGAAAGGCATGGCAAGAAAACACACACTCAAAAAAATTAAGTATTGTTGAAATGTACTGACCTCAGCAGCAGGGTTATTCACTTTATAAAGGATTCTTCATTACACAGAGCTTTGCTATTAGCAGACACCACTTTCTGGAAAGGGTACCACCACCGCCGGCTCCCTGCCGGCTCCCTGCCTGCTGTTCTTCACAGCACGGCTGTGTGACTGAGTACAACACCAGACCGAACAAACACAGAATAACCGTTATCGAGAAATGACCAATCTTGCTCCTATTGTAGTCAGGTAATGAGGGTGAAGGGAAGCCTGAAGCAGAACAAACTGTAATGACCCAAGGGTCTGCTAATTTTCTTTCCTCCTCATTTCTCTCTTTCAGTGGACGGCGAGTTTGAGGCCAATAGTTCTGGGGAACTCTGGAAGTGGGGAACATTTTCAAAGCCTAAACAAAGACCAGGTGCATAGAGAGACTCCAGAACAGGAGTCTGCATGGAGACGTTTCAGAAAGAAAAGCAAAAGACGCACGATTTTGGCAGGGGTCATGCTGGGACTGGGAGCAGAACGTAGGTGGGAGAAAAGAGCTTGTTGGGAAACGGGAGGTTGCAGTATCATGCTGGAAGGTTGCCACAGTGTGGACTAATGCTTTGGCAGCTGCAAACAAAAGGAAGGAGGAATGTAAAAAGTAACATGAAGAAAAAGTGTCAAGAGACACCTGGTAGTACCAAGACCTGTAAGGAAACAGAAGGGTCCAAGGTGATGCTAAGTTTGGCAGAGGGGAGGATGGTGATGCTACTGACAAGGAAAAAGAGTGGGAAGCAAACAAGTTCTGGAGAGAAGGATGCGGGAAAGATAAGGCATTTCTCTTCCCAGTCAGAAACACACCTCGATCTTAATGTTGTCTCAGAAAAAGAGATCAATTATCAGATTTTCTTCTTCTGTTTTGTTTCATGTTTTTATGTAGGGGCGACCGCATAAACTGGGAAATAGACTCCACTCCATGTCCACCTCCACCGTGTCCTTGCTGTGCCCTTGTCCAGAGGAGCTGAACCTCAAAGCAAATTCCTCAACCTTACATCTGTCTAAGATGTTGCAATAGTTCTTGCAGAAACCTGCAAGTGGTCCTGTAGTATGATCTGTCTAAAAATCACAGGTATCTGCACAAAACTTGGACAGATAATGCTTCGCCTGCTTCGATTTAAACGCATACATGTATTAGTCAGGATCTCAGTCTGGGCTCTGGTCCCGCAGTCTATTAGATCCACTCATCTGCAAAAGGACAGCAAGGTTTTCAGCTGCTATAATAAATACACAAGGCCCTAGACTCTTTAATTCACCTCTTCATCTGTAAAATTCCCACAGTATTAACCATTCAAACATTATAGACAAAATATAAGATGGGAAAAAAATTGGGATATTTTTGAAAAATTAATTTTATTACACTGTATTCAGAGTCTAATGCTTCCTTACAACAAATGTTCTCAAAGACAGTAATAGGACAGCAATGATTCTCTCAAATTGTCATTGTTATTATCTTTTGCTGTTAATGTACAATAACACTAATGATTCTTTATACCTGCCTGCAGCAGGAAACCAGGCAGTCTACCATAACAACCTTTCCTATGTATGTTTTTGCTGTGCTGTTTTCAGTTAAAATATTTATGATTGTTTTTTTTTTTCTTTCTTCTCCATTCCTGTAATTATTATTTGGAAGGGGTATATTGCACAGCAAATGGAATCTCTGTACATTTTCACTAATATTTTTTGCAGCAGACAAATTACCTAGAGCATATATATTTTTTTCCTTTCTGGCTCCCCTTATTCTGTTAAGTTTCTTTGAAACAGGGTGCCTAGTACTGCTGATGCTGGGATTACTGTTAGCCAGTATCAGTACCGGTGATAAACTCTAGCTAGTGTTTTGGTTAGAGGTCACCTGTAATTAGTAGTCATTGTCCTTTGAATTTAACAATGGAAAAATAAAACTTTATCGAGACAGATTAGCCTGGCCATCAAAATTACAGCACGTTAGGATTCAGCAGAGAGGATTACATGACACACTATCTCACGGGCTGATAACAGCAGATAGCTAAGGATTCAAATGCAAGATGCAGAAAGTCAGTAAAAGAATAAAAGGAAAGAAAGGAGGATTAACTGTCCAAATGTTATGTGATACATTATACTGACACTTCCACACTCCTGTTTTAGTGAGTTCGGCATCCTCTTGTACGCACTGAAGGCAATGTGGGGCACTACTACCAGTTTCCATGAGAACAGCTTCCAAACCAGAGGTGCTACCCAGTTCCTCTACACATGTCCCTACCGTCTGCAGATATTTGGCATGTATGTGCGTGCCTCTTAGCTTTGGAAAAGTGTGTTAATAAAATATTAATACTCAACTTCTTCACTAAGTTGTGCAGTTGACAGTTTTGTGCATATTAATTTCAGTTGCTGCACGTAAATAAAAGCTTCAAAGCTTCTATCTCCAACTCCTATCAATTTACAAATCCTGATTATCGTAAGGATTCATGATAAAATACATTTGACCCTTATTCCAGTAATTTTTGCAGAATTACTGTTTATCAGCTTATGTCCGAGTTAACAAAGTGAAGAAGAAAATGTTTTTAACTCCATCACAAAGAACAGACAAGAATGGGAACTACTGCCAAACTCAGTAAATACAATACAAGGCATCCTTCTTGATATAGCTCACTTTAAATATATTTTTGGGCATGTTTATTTTAGCTACTATGTCAAATTAACTCAATATTAAAAAAAAAAAAAAAAAAACAAAAAACAAAACCCAAAAACCACAAACATCCCCAGCCTCTGCTTTAAAATCTAACAGGAAGCAAACATGAACCAGCCAGACACTGGTACTTATCAAATCTGAAAGAAGGGAGTTGTCTGGCTGGATTAAAACGGATGAGGTTTATTTGAGTGATGACATTTGTCCTACCATTGCTGAGGGGAAGAATTTTGCAGCGCTTTCTTCAGCTTACGCTCCTGAAGATGAGAAGATTACTCCTACCGCACAAATACATGCACGTATAAAGATGCACATTTCCACACATCGGAGATACAAAGTACTGAAACTTGCATTATCTGCAAACCACCGCAAACTTGAATACATTCCCGAGCCGTGCACATCATTTCCCACTTCTGCCAAGGGAGAGCTCATTCACTGACAAGTTGACCATTCCGGGCTGAAAATTTTTTTCCCTAATTTATAAAACTCAAGTAATTAACAGCACGCGCATGTGTGTGCGCACGCGCGCGTCCATGCGTGTGTCATTTATTTTTATTCCCACTAATGCCTCTTTTAAAGCAGACCTGGCTAGCATCAAATAAATTTACCCATAAAATCAAAGTAGGAAAACACAAAGTTACCGCACAATATCCGAATTGTTACAAATGAGCTGAACTTTGAATTCCCTCCACTTAGAGATGCCCGGGCATGGAGATAAAATTACAATAATTCATAATTTGCCATATCGAGGGCTATTGTTTTTGGAAATGTTGGTTACTTGCTAACAAGTAAGGTTTTAACTTCAGAGCCAAGAAAAAGAGAGTGCCCGTTTCTAGCTGGAACACAAACCCAAATCCCAGCAATTCTGCTCCGTTTTGCTTGGGAGTGTGTCCAGGAGCGGGATTTCTTGAACAGAAAATAACCTCTGAAAGGAAAAGTATTTCCAAACGTGTCATGTGGGGTTTTGTTGGTTTGTTTTTTTTTTTTTTTTTCCTCCTACTTAAACGAGAAGAAATCCTAGCAGCGGGAAGACTTGTCAGCATTCAGCCATCCATAAAAATGTTTTTCCCCCGCGCTCCTCCTTTCGCTCGCAGTCCTGGCGTCGGTTTGTCTCATCCCGCTGCTGCCCCAGCCCCAGCCCCAGCCCCAGCCCCCGCCCGCACACCGCCCCGCCGCAGCGGGGCCGGGGCTGGCAGTCGCGGGGACACCGGCCCGGGGCGACGCCGGGGCTGCCCGGCCGGCCGCACGAGGGGGATGCTGCGGCCCGCCGCCGCCCCGGGAGCCGAGGCGGCACGGGGAAGGATGCGGCGCAGCCCCGGCGGGAAGTTTGGGGAGGCGGCGGCGGGACCGTCCCCCGCCCCCTCCCCGTTGCCCCCCTCCGCCCTTCCCGGGACGCGGGAGGGAGCCCCGGTTCTTACCTGCCACCGGGCGCGGGCTGGGGTCTCGGCGCGCCGCGGGCGGGAGCGGGGCTGCAGCTGCGCGGCGGCGGCGGGGCCAGGGCGCAGCGGCAGCGGCAGCGGCAGCAGCAGCCCCGGCCGGCGTCAGTCAGGCGGGAGCCGCCAGCCTGTATTAGTGCGCCGGGCTGGACCGCGGCCAGCAGCGCCGCTGCCGCTGGCCCGCCCCTGCGCCCCCCCCCCCCCGCCGCCCCGCGCCGCCCCGCGCGCACACACACACACACCCCCCACACGCTGCACCCCGCGGCACCCACGCGCGACGGTCACCCCACCAGACGCTGCCCCCCTCCCCGAGCTCAGCCCCACCGCCGACGTTGAGTTCACCCCCTCAAACACACGGACACGGTCACCCCCTTCACAGACTTCACCCCCCGGCACAGAGACACACACCCACGCACACGGAACCCACCCGTCACACCCGTGTCTCACACACCGCTCACCCCCCGGCACACACACACCCCCCCACGCACACGGAACCCACCCGTCACACCCGTGTCTCACACACCGCTCACCCCCCGGCACACACACACCCCCCCACGCACACGGAACCCACCCGTCACACCCGTGTCTCACACACCGCTCACCCCCCGGCACACACACACMCCCCCCCCCCGCCCGCCGTCCCGCGGGAGGACAGCCGCCTCAGGCGCCGCCATTTCTCCGCCCCGCGGCTCCCCGCTGAGGGGGCGCCCCGGTCCCTGCCCGGCCCGCCGCGGCCCGGGGCCCAACGCGAGGCTGGCGGCAGGGGCCGGGCCTGGGGCTGTGTGGGCTCGGCGGGGCTTTTGTATGTGACCGCCGGGGCCGCCCCCCGGGCAGAGCCTCTGCCCGGTGCCCCCACAGCCAGCCCTCCGCTTATGGCCCCTGACATAAGCCTCCGAGCACCCGAGGATGGCCACAGTGGCCAAGCGGGGCAACTTCATCTCCATCCTGCACCACGCCGGGTGACGCTGACCCGGCTTTTGCACACAGGGGACAAACTCCGGCTGCGGGGAGAGGCTGGGAAGATGCCCCTCTGGGGCGGCTGGACAGCAGCAGAGGGACTGGGGGGCCAGGCTGCGCCTTCCTACACCGGGCTGTGCGGAGGCCACCGGCTGTCCCCAGGCGTGCCCTCGGCTTCTCTGTCCGGTCCCCACACCAGGGCTGTCACCTGCCTGGGGTGTCCTACAGAAATCCCCTTCGTCCGGTATTCACACCAGTGTTTGGGGCCACAGCGGCCAGCTGCTGGGCTCCACGGACTGCAGAGTCAGCGTCTCGAATTTGCTGTCCTGAAAACCTTCCTGGCGATTTCGCGAGTCGTCCTTATAGACCTCCATTTAGCTTTTAACTGCAAGGCAAAAAAAAAGTCACTTGTAAATAGGATTAGTAATACCTGCACAGGATTTTTTGAATGGTCCCATCAGCTCATGGGACTGGTCATAGAACAGCAAACTGCAGCCGTTATTGGTGAGCAGATGTATTTTCTGCTCTAGATATTACCTATTAAACCCTCATATTACCTATGAGTAACCATTTCTAGCTGCGTAGCATATTGCATTAGCTGTAATAAGGAGAGGCTGAAAGAGAAATATCAGGGAAGTCGAGTGGCTTCAAGGACACTAGAAATAAAAGGTACTCGTGAAACTGGGGCTCTAGGCAGTGCTAGGAATAGGTACCGGCTGAACCTGACCCTGGTTGCATTGAGGGGTTCCAGTTAAATTGCACTGAGCCTTTCGAGATCAATCAATAAATATGATTAAAGATACCATCCTGCTGACATTTTCGCCAAAATTTTTTACATTGTAAAACATGACAGAAAAGCTAATGTTGTTTGAGTAGACATCAAAAAGCCACAATGGAATTATAGCTCCACAGTGCAAATTTATCCAGGCATGTGTGTGTGAGGGTTGTGGTGGAACAGGGAGATACAATGTAATGCCCCAAATACCTCTGTTTCCCACTTGGGCCCGAAACATCTTAAAATACCAGTGGCTTCCCCACTGCTGTCTCACGTCTCCTACAGGAGACTTCTCGACAGATGAGTGGCAGAAAAGATGCTGTTATTTATAAATCACTGTAAACATTTATAAAGTGCCAATCACACATTCTAACTCAGCATGACTTGAGATTTTATATCCACAACGCTGTTTATTTTTAACTTATGCACTTAAGACATCGCACTGCAAATGCTATACACGCGGACAATTAGGGTGGCTCGGCTGAGGTGTGGTGTGTTAACTTACTGAGGCATGGCTCTTGATCATGAACCTGAGGGCTCTCATAGCCAAGTTCTGCTGGGTCTCGCCGCATCTCTTTCAGGTGTTGAAACCTCCATTTTCTCATGCCTCTGCTCACAGTTGCCGCTGCCAGCACAGAGGTGGTGGGACAAGGTGGGTCTATACTCTCGCCTCTCTGGTGCACAGCCTGCTGTGCTATCTCCAGCCCATCTTCGTCGGCAGGGTGAATTAAAATGCCAATTCTGCTACTGAAGTGATCCCAACCAGTGGGGGATAGCGGCAGAGCCACTGCCTAGGTTTATCAGTCATTTCCTAAATCTTTACTTTGGTAGTAGCTTCAAGCTAAATAGGCATAAACTATTCGTGAAATGACTGAATTGCATTCATATTTGTGTGGTGCAAATTTTAACTGCACCATTTTGAAAAAGTATAGCTAAAAGAGATCACATGGGTATATATATTACTAGAGTTTGATATACTACAGATTACACAGCAGGGAGTAATTTTTTGCATACAGTTGTATTTCAGATCATGTGGCATGTGCGCATAGCTGTTTTATTACAACAGCTGAATATATGCTGGCGTTACCTGTGATCTGCTAAACCTATTGAATTATGTATCTTCACAGGAGCAGGGCTCATATATCCCACCTCTCCTTTCCCCTCTCTCCACACAAACTTTCAGACCCATCCCTAAGTCCAAATCCTTGTCCATGTGGCTTTCAAAGCCTGTGTCCTCGTTGTAAGGCTCCACTCTCCCCTCCTCCTGCCAACGTGACTCATCACCTGTCACTCCTCTGCACCGCCTGGGCTCTGCTAATTCCATTTCTCATCTGCCATTATCCCTCTCGAGTGCCTCATTTCCCATCCTGCCCCTTGTAAGTGCAAACGCCCTCCCTTAGCCTGCACACGGTGTAACTTTCCTTCTGAAATCCCATCCCGTAAAACATGGACCATCCTTCTTTACTCATAAACCAAAACCTGATCCGAGAGTATTCTCCTTTTTTTGGTGTGTATTTTGTCTTTTTATGCTGGATAGCTCTGTAAAGAAAATAATCAGTAAAAGGATATGTAGAAAATAGTAAAGACTGGATGTAGCTGTAAAAGGGAAGGAAGGGTTCTAATTTCTTTTAGCACTGAAACTGTGCAAAACACATAGAATAACATGAATTTTCCACTTGGAGGGAACTGCAAGTTCCTAAGAGCTGTAAATATATCGACTCTGTGTATGTACTGCTCCAGGGCTCCAGTGAAGTACTGGCACTGTCCACCACTGAACAAGAGATAGCTGTTACAATGGCAGTGCCATTTGCTGCACGATGGAGATACCTCAAATGGCTCCAAGTGTGCTGGCGCGGGCACTAGAAGACTTCTAGCCACGGTGTCATGGATTTACTGTGTGAGTTACATTTTCCTCATGGGCTTTCTCTAGGCAAAGACACAGCAGGCACTTGCCTCTGGCAGCAGATTCTTGGGAACAGCAACATAGCTGTGGTTCTGCTGCCCGCTTTCCGGTGCCAGAGCCCTGGAAAGCGAGGGCTGTTCCTGTATCGCAGGGTGGAGTCAGACATGCAGGGCAGCGTTGCAGAGAAGGAGAAGCTGACTATTCAAGCAGCAGCAATCACCATCTGTCTCCCTCAGAGGGTGCATGAACAACCAGCCCAAATCCTGTCAGGATGCCCTAACTCAATGCCTTTTGCTCCCCTTCCAGGGTAGGACTGTGCCAGCCCCAACCCCTCACCCTCGGGTTTGGCTAAGTTTGACATTGCTTGTGCTGTTCAGAAGCTTGGAGCTTGCTCAGTTTACCTTGCTTCTTATTCACAGGCAGTTTGGGTATCTTAGTATCCTAACTAAGGTCTGTTTGGACACATCTGTATCAGGTTTAACAATAAACATTTGAACCATCAGGGAGTCTTCTGTCACACATCTTTTCCAGTACAAGCAGGATAAAACTTTTGCTCCGTACAAACATGTTTCATGCTACTCCCATCAATTTCCTGCATGTTTGCTGCTTAAGATGCCAGTTCTCAGAAGAAAAACAGGTGGGAAAAGCAGCTGCAATCTTGTGCAACATGTTGGTGAATGCAGCATTGCAGTGACTGGGCTGGGCAGCTGGGTTCTCTGTTCCCTCGCAGCAAAGGCATTAGAATTGCTCATCTCACTACTCTCTGCTTCAGACTCTAAAAGTGAAGCTATAAAGTCAGAGAGGCAGAAGAAGGAGGTAGGCAGGCAGGTTTGGAGATGCATGCCTAAAGGGAGAGAAGGAAAAAAGGGAATCAGCAGTAGAGTGGACATGTAACAAGGAGCACCTGAGAAGACTGTAAAGCGGTAGTTCAGAAATATTGGGAGACACAGAGGTGAGCAGCCTGAGTGGCTTCATGTACTGCCACCAGAATGTGGAATCTGTCCCTTTTGAGTCAGATGACCAGTAAGATCTTCACTTCTGTCAAGAAGTGAATGAGCACACTGTGATACAGACAAATGAATTTAAAACATTCTTGGTAACTTTCAATTACCAACCAAAAGACTCAGGAAAACATTTTAACTGGTCAGGTTACTACAGTTTTTAGAATTGGAAAGGATAATTTTCTACCCAGCACTGTAACTGAGCTAAAGATTTTTGCTACTGTGTGTATATAAGTACCTGCTGAAGCAGCTGCACAAGAATAAAGTCAGATTATTTGTGATTAAAGATTTTGGGGGCAAATTCTGCTTTGAGCTGCAAGAACATAAATTTTAAGTAATCCCAGTGAAATTTGTCATCATTTTATTGTACCAAAACTCCACAGACTCTGTTGGTTTTTTTCTTTTCTTTGATCCACATACAAAGACTTGACTTTAATCCACCAAAGTTTTTAATACATTGAGATACAGCTACCTGTTTCGTTATTTGTGATGAGTTTGTTCTCTGCTGCAGAGATAAGACTCTGAGATGCTCAGAACAATATGACTGTTGGGATGTCTTTTTATTCCAAGAGATGTGGATTGACCCCAAGAATAACTGAGACTAGTTTGAAGTACGAGATCTTCCCATTGACAGGGTCTATTGCTTCCTCCTCAAAACTGTGAGACCATGTGGAGGAAGAGGACAGACATAACCTACTTTTGCACTTCTTGTTATTTTGGCATAACAATGTTGATGACTTAGTAAACCTTAGAAGGTAAACTCTGGAAGGATTCTGTTTTCATTCTTTTTAGCCAGCACTGGCTGAAACGTGTAATAAGAAATCACTTCCCTGCTGTTTGCTTGACCTGGCTGAAATATTTATGTGCCTCAGTCTCAGCTGGCATTGGTTCAAGAACCGCTGCAATCCCCTGCCTTCACCTTCTGAACTTCACACCTAACGTTGGGAAGAATCAGATGAACTGTCAGCCATTTCATCTGAGTCCACTCTATCTTACTAGCCTGAACAGTTTTCTTGGGTCGAAGATTTGCTTGGATGAAAAGAAACAGTATGCAAAGATTCATAAACAGTAAGAATGAACCACTGTCCTCTGACTTCACACATACCCAGAGGTCCCAGGATTTCCCTGAACTTTGGCATCAAAGCCAATAGCTATGGTTGAACTAGAGCAAATCTTCTGGAAAAACGTCGATTTTGAAATCTTTTGTGATGGAAAATCCATTACAAGTCTTTCTATGTTGTTCCATGGTTACGTTTGTCCTTGCTGTAAAAAAAAAATGGCTTTCTCTGCTCTGAATTTTTCTAGCTTCAGCTTCTAGCAATTTGATCTTATATCTTTATACACGAGGCTAAAAGCTCATTATTACTACATGTCTGTCCCTTTACAGCCTGTGCTTATGCTACCTTTTCCTTCATACACTTGAGAATGGCCCTTAAGTATCAGGTGATTAAATCATCTTAAGAGCTGTTGGGCTCTCCTGTAAGCCTTTTCCAAATTCTCAACATCTTTTTAAATTTGAACATCAAGAACCCAGGGTTCTCCAGTTCTACCAGACATCAGGGGACATACATGGAGCTCAGCCAACTTTGTTAGCCTTGTTTATTATGTCTGTATTTCAATCTATAGAGATCACATTAGCATTTTAATAATTTTGGCTTTGGTTGAGATGATGCCCAAGATCTCTTTAGATTCCAGATTAGACTCCCCATCTTCTCATACCTCTGCCTGAAAACGTTCTTCACTCCTGCACGTCACCTTATTTTTGAACATGCAGACACATGCACTGTTTTCTTGCACCAGGCTTACAAGCACGTACCGAGTAACTTCCCTATGGATGGCAAGGGAACCCTTCCTCCTGAAGAGCAGATTAGGCAAAAATCTGTCAGAACAGCTGGTCGTTCCTTGGAAATGGGGAGGGATGGAGTGACCTTGAGGTCCTCACCTGCCCTATTGACAATCTAACTACATAATCCCCTTGATTTTTTTCTGTCCCTTTTTTACCAATGCCATAATTTGCATCATTGACAAAATTCTCAGTAACAACTTCATAGTTTCTTCTGCATCACTGTTAAAAACATAATTAAATGTTTTTTAAATACTGCAAGGTCAAGAAATTACCTCTTTGGGCCCTCATTAAAAACCCATCAAGTTGATAAAATTTTCCCCATTTATGGTAACATTTTCAGACCTAGGAACTAGTCAGTTTTTAATCAATTTAGAATAATACAAATGCAATACAGCTTACATTAATTTCCTAATTAAAATGTCAGGTAGCATGAAGCTGAATACCTCTGAAAGGTCTGTAATATCAAACCCATTTCCTTTACCAGCTAAACTTTTAATTCAGTTTTAATTTCACCAGATATTTTTGTTGACTGGTGGTACTTACATTGTCCTCTCTTAATTCTTTAGCGACTGTGACCTGTGTAAATTGTTCCACTGGTTTACCTAAAATTGCTTTTAGCTCTGAAATATCTCTAATTATACCACCCATACCATATATGTCTTTACAAATGATGGCATAATATTAGCTGTCTTCCACTTTAACATTCCCAGCCTTACAAAATCTGTTGAAACAATGTGTGAAGGTCAAAGAGCTCCTTGATGCTTACATTTAAAATTCTTGAGAGCCAGGGTGTCAGGATGTGATGATTAAAAAATGTCTTAAGTTAGGATTTGCTTTTTAACATTGTCTTCAGTTATTGTTAAATTAAAAAATATGTTATTACCTTGCAGTATAAGTAATGTATCATTTAACTTTTTTTTCCAGATACTTTTTGAAGTATCTGCCTTTGCTTTATTATTCACAGTTCTCTCATTTCCACCTGGTACTGATACAAATCATTGGTTGAATTACTTTTATTTCTGGGATGTTTAACTCCTTTCTTACTGTTAATTCTGCTAGCTATGGATTTCTCCTCCTTTTGTTTCCATTATTATTATTTTTTCTAAAATCTCAATTTCCTTTTTGTCTCCTGTGTTTTGTAGAATATATTTGCATTCATACCCCTTCTGAGTCCCTCTGTTCTCTGTTAACCAGAATAGCCTCCATTCTCAGTTGGATTGTGGTTTTTAAAGCATCGCCTAGAATGTTTTAAGCAGTTCCTAATTATTATTCCCTTTTCTACTTATTTTCTTTCTTTTCAGCTGATTTAGCTTTTAACTGTTTTCAGCTTTGTGAGACTGGGTTGCTTTCTTTTTTTTTAATTACCAAGAACATGTATAGCTGTCTGAACTATCTTTTGGTGACACATCACAAACGCAATCAAGTCACGATACCTTGCACTTAAGCAATCTCTTCAATTTAGTGGTAGATTTCTCTACCAGTCAAGACTGAGTCTAACACATATTCCTTTCATGTTAGATGCTGAATTTCTGGGGGTGGGGAAGCCATCCTTAGCAAACAGAACTTTTCACAAGAAATATTGACCTGACAGGATATTCTTCCTGACCCTTAGAATCATAGAATTATAGAATCATAGAATCATAGAATCAATAAGGTTGGAAAAGACCTCTAAGATCATCAAGTCCAACCATCAACCCAACACCACGATGCCCACTAAACTATGTCTCGAAGTGCCACGTCTACACGTTTTTTGAACGCCTCCAGGGATGGTGGCTCCACCACTTCCCTGGGCAGGCTGTTCCAATGCTTGACCACTCTTTCAGTAAAGACATTTTTCCTAATATCCAATCTAAACCTCCCTTGGTGCAACTTGAGGCCATTTCCTCTCGACCCTTCCTGAAATTACATTTAAAAGCGAGTCCATAGAGAAGTTTTTCACTTGGCCATGTTATCAATGAAGAAGAGGTATGAAGAAGATCAGCATGTTTTGGGAATATTAACAGTGGGGTCATCTTAACACGCTAATTTCAGTTCTTGTGGGCCTTTTTCTATTTGAAACTCAGCTTAAACAGTTCCAGTTTGGTGCAAAATAGAAACAAAATACTTTTGTCTTTATAATGTTAAGGGATGGGCATACGGAATCACTACCTTCGTCGCCTGTGAACTTCCTAGTAGTTTTCACCATGTTTTATCTTCATAAACCAGCCATAGTGCAGCAGTGATCCCTAAAAAGCCCTTGTGTGCTGTGTTTATTTAGAAGGTATGGTTATTTGGATCCTCACATGCTTCTGTGGTTTCTTCATATTCTTGCTGTAGAAAGGGGAAAATAATGGTCACAACAATGGGCCAGTTAACATTTTGGGGTTTTTTTCCCCCTTTTTTCATGGACTGACTACCTCATTAACAAATATCTCAAGACAGAGACTGTAAAGATGCGTTTCACTTTCTGAGAAAGCCCATCTTGGGATGTCATTTGAAACTCTCTTCATTAAATCGTGTCCTCAGACTTCCCTCTCCAGATGAAAACATGAAAAGATGTTCACAATTAATGTTGATGGCAAACATCTTCTTAATAATGTTTTATTTTAAAAAACTCCCATGGTTTAAACAAAGACAGTATATATGCCTTCCGGGGGGGAAAGAAGACATCTTTATAAACTAGGCTATTTAAAACTCAAAACATAATGAGGAAAAAAAAAACCTCAGTGATATTTGACAGACAAGAACATTGTACTGATAAGCACAGCTTATTTGTTCAGTGTTGGCATTAAAGCAGGATGCAGTGAGTAGAAGGGAAAATGCCATTTGTATTAGAAAACTCACTGTATTTTAATTAACTTGATTTATATGGATCAGATTTATCTGTATTTTCACTATCTGGCAGAAGTAAAAAGAGCCTCATAAACTTATAGTTGCTTCAAGCAATAGGGGTCAAGCAATGCATCATTTTACCATGTGTTTGCTTTAAAACAAGTTGGGGACTGACTGAATATTTTGCCTAGGGGTTCCAAGAAGAAAACCGTTGCAGTCCAATCCACTCCTTGCAAATACGATAATAGCAGTTGTCTTGGAGATCATGAAGTTATTACTACTCTGTAGGACCAGTAGCAATGGTCTGTTTGGAGGTCTGTGCCTTTCAAAAGGAGATGCATTTGGTAATTTATGCCCTGATTTAAAGTTGACTGCAGTTCATGGGAACTACCATCATTTTCCATAAGTTATAGATCAAGCAGTTATTGAGTAAGGATTGCAAGACTGAGCATGTGATAAATTCACTAGCCTGGGAATCACCTGGCACCAAATACCAGGCCTCATATTTAATCGAGTTATCAGAGAAGCTGAGTTACATGAAAATCTGTTTTACTGAGTATCAGTTCAGTGACTGTTTGTTAGACATCCAAAATGTACAAATCTTAAAGAATATTTTTATACCTACAAACATTTTTTAACCCACTCAATGCCTAAGATGAAGTACTTTGAGATAGCGTGTTAGTCCTACAGCTTCTAGTCTTACCGTAAAAAAAAAAGAAATGGGGAGAGGAGCAGCTGTTTTCCTATGGAGGAAAATAGATCAACATTTAAAGATGAGCCACTAAAGTATACCTAAAGATGTGCCAAAAAAATATAACTCTAGGTATATCGCTTCGAACAAAAAAGTACTTATTCCTTAAATCATAAAGCAGCTACTTATTTTCTACAATCTTACCACATTTGCATTACAGGCATGTACACGGGTGCATATACTGTTGCCTTTTTATGATGACTCTTCACCTTTTTTTCACCTTCCAGTCCATATTCCAGAAAAATTTCCTCATTCCTTCCACAGGGACATCTGCCCAACTGAGTGTAAAATGAACCTTTTTTTGTTGTTTTGTGGCTTCCGAAATTTACTTCCCTCCATCACAAGACTTAAAGGCACCATATTCTACAAACTAACACATTTAGATTCAGTGAAACTCGATGTTACTGCACACTAATGTAATAATGAGAACTGTAATTAAAGTCACTACTATAATAACATCTTATCGGAATGCACAATGAAGATAAACTTGCTTATTCCAGAGACAGAGGGCTTATTGCATAGGAAGCAGTTTGTTCTGATGGACTCTTTGATCTACAACCGGTATCTTTGTTAACTGGAGGGGTGGGGAAGGGCTTGGTATATATTGCCACATTTTCCTTCAGCTGCCAAGGGAAGAATAATTAAAAATAAGGGGGGCTTCAGGATCAAAGAAATGGAAAATGTTACGCTGCCTAGTGAACAGGCTGAGGGAAAAAATTTTTAAAAAGATGTTCATTAGTAAATATTTAGAAGGCATAGATGCTGAATAAACACCTCATTTAGCTATAAACTCCAACAGAACATTACTGTATGAAAAAAATCAAGACTCGCAAGAAAAATAAAACTAGGCTGGTGGCAAGTATGTAAACCGTGTATAGAAATACCACAACTATGCACAAGGTATCAGGTTTTCTTCATAAAGGGCAAGAAATTACTCTGACTCATCTCTCCATATTTTGTACACAAATGAGACTGGATGGCAACTGAAAGCCTCAGAGACATTTCAGAACTCAGTCCCTGGGAACTGGGTGAGATAGTTTCAGCATACTGGCCCTTGGCACTGTGTATCTCAAACTGGGACGTTCTACTAGCTCCAGTCTCTTCCAAAGGAGGCACTAACAAGCACAGGGAAATAAAGAAGAAAAGGAGTGATTTCTTTTTTCTGCTTAAGGCTTGCCAAAGCTAGAGCACAGCATTAATAGTTTATTCCAAATCCTTAAACACTCAGTGCATGGGTCCATGTTTGCAGAGTCCAAGTGGAAATGACTCAGCATGCAAAAAAGAAAAAAGAGCAGGCTGCCCTGTTGTAATTCACATAATTAAAATATTCTGCCTAAATGCATTACATCTACCCACACACATCAAAGGCTTGTGTTTCCTCAAACTCTCCATTTACATTTAGGGAAGCCAGAGTTCTTAAGCTCTTAGGAGAGAGAAAATATGATGTGGCCTGGGCATCTCTGCCTTGGTGTGGATAACAAATCCCAACACTGTGTAAAATACCAGGTCCCAGGCAAAGATGGCTTATATTTAATATATACTGCAGTGGTGAACCCAGTTACCCTTTGCTGTACTAAGGGCTGTATGTCTAACTCAGTTTGTATGTTAGCACATGTATTGACATGTGCCTGAAATAGGGCATCTAGGTCCTTTAATGATCTAGACCACCGGCAGCCCAGCTGTGTAGGAAAACTAGGTTGCAGGTGCTAAGGAATTTATGTCCTAGCTGGAAGGTTTTAAAGGCTTCCTGGGGGTGAGTGATTTTTGATTTACTTTTGGTTTTTGAAGGTTGTGTGGGGAAGTCCTGGGAAATGGAGGGCTGCCTAGAAGGGTGGCACTTCTGATGTGAATGGGGCAAGGGCCTGCTGTGCCACTGTTGGTATTCGGATGGGGCTACCCTCTTCTCTTGCGGGGTTAGATAAAATCGATGAAGACTTTCTTCACCAGCATGTGTGAGGTATTTGCTGTCTTGCCTGGCAGCCTCCAGATGGTGGAGAATGCAGGTTGAGAGGTTGCAGTTTAGGGAAACAAGGACTCAGAGATCCTGATATGGGAAGAGCAGCAGCAGCAGCTGTGGGTTTTGGTCCAGTAATGAGAGTTACAGTCATTGCAGAGGTCCACTGAAAGCAATGAGAAGCCAGCAGTAATTTTTGTCTGGGCTGCTTGCACTACGACTAACAGGTAGTGGGGTGTGTGCAGCCTTGTGAGGCTTTGCCAGGAAAAAGAGATGGATAGGGAAGATGAGGGACAGGCACTTAGTGCTTGTTGTACCCTCTTGTATCAGGTCCAGGAGGCCAACTGATGTGAGCAAGGAGAATGATCAAGAGCCTTAGAAGAAAAGTTGGATGCTACTTTCCCCTTTATAGTCCAGTTAGCTGGGCCTAGACTGGGGTGGCATCAGGTCAAGGATGCTAAGAACATGAAAAGAGTGAGGGTAGGGGCCAGGGTGTAGTAGAGATACCTCCCTCCCCAACTCTAGATGTCAGGTCAGATCTTTGCCTCAGCTTAGGGGGCTGTGTTCTGGCTGCCTATGTGATGGACAGTGTCAGGAGTCTTCTGGTGGGGGCAGCCACTGCATGAGCTGGAGTCTGTCACCTGGCCCATATTCCCCTTGGTTGAAGCAACTTGCCTGTTCAGGTTTCTTTAACGTTATTTTGTACTTCCAGTGGGCTGGTGCCATTTACTGGGTATTGTACTGTGTACCTTGGGAAGACAAGACTTATGACTGACTACTATAAACAACTACCGCACAGTGGTTCTTCAGGGGATGAAGAAATGAGACCACGGACTGAGCATATTATGGAAAAATTTCCTTGCTCAGCTTGCTTTCTTTTCCCATGATACTCCCAATCTAGTTTTCTCTAGCAGAGTAACTGATCATTCTGTTGCTTTTAGTCTTATGCTACAAAACAATGGTTTCCCATTAAGGCATAATTAATTAATTATGCCTTAACGAAGAGTTTGGGAATGGATCTCATTTCCACACACAACATGGCTGTATAATCCCCTTCTGGTAAAGTTTTGAAGGCACTTTTAACAGTTCTCCCTGCCTGCCATAGCCCCTCAGTTGAAAATTGTTGAGCTTAAGAGTAGGTGCTTGGTCACAGCAGGGTGATTCTCACAGTGTAAGGTAGGTGGCTGGGCTCTTCGTAATGGACAAGACTGGGTGCTCCCACAGTGGGGTCAGTGCAGTGTGTGTGCAGCTCCATGATGGTCTTCAGCTGATCAAGGCAGGGCTGCTATCAGTAGGGACTCTCCCACCTTCCCTGGCTGCACCTTCTTGTCCTTTCCCTTGTACAGGCATTTATAATTGAGTTTCCATGTGGGGAGTTTGATGGGTAACAGGTCCAGCTGAAAATGAAGCATGCTTCAAAGGTGTTAGCATTCAGCTGGACAACATGATGATGTGGGTGTGGTTGTGCCGTGGTGACATGAAGGAAGAGGTGAGGACGACAGACAAGAAGATCAAGACCACACCTTACAGCAGTAGGGGAACCTTACGTAGGCTTAGTGACGTGGCTATCTCTCGATGGTATGGGGGCTCCATATGCCTCTCTATGGCAATTTCTGGTTTTGTTATGTGTGTGGGAGCAAAGCCATTTGGAGTTAGCTGCTAGAAGACACATGATACATTTAAAATGTGTGCTTCAAGAGGCACTTGACTCAGGGCTTCACAAGGGACTTGCACCTCTTTGTAGGAGAGTGAGCACCAGACCATCTTCTGAGGAAGGTGGGAAGTAGGGACTATGTTACCACAGCAACATAATGGTTACAGCAAAATGGAGCAGAGGGGTTCTGGGTCCTCCTTAGCTTAAAGGAATTTAATCTGGAGTACCTCCTTTTTGAAATAGCCACTGAGCTATGGAAAGGTCTAGCATGAGGTCATTGAACTCTTGCTGAAATTGGGCTGCTGTTCAGCAAAGAGTGCAAGACTCTTGAGGACATAGACTAAGTGGAGAGGTACACAGCCTCCTTTTTTACAGAGGAATGTGTCTGAGAATGGGAAGTCTTGGTTCTTGTCCATGTGCTGGGAACTGCTTCACAACACTTGCCTGACAAGCCATTGAATAAAATGCCTCCACAGCACTGGAAACAAGGCTAAGGACTCTTTTCCCAAGGGGATATTTAAACTTTTCATTGGAAAAGATTTAAACTTTTCATTGGACGTATTTTGTCAGCAATGATTTTATTACTCAGTGGCTATTAATCATGTGCCTTACTGTGGCATTCATATTTCAAGTCATTAGCCTTTTATTTTCTGGCAAAAATGTAGTAGATCTGTAAGAGTGACTGTTCCCTGCTGTTGGGAAAGCCATGGCATCATAAAACTTGAGAAGCCTTGCACTAATGTAATCAATCCACTAAATGACATCTATATTTGAAATACTGTGCGCATGTATAATGCCTCACAATAGAAAACAAAATACTGGTAGCACTACCATGTTGTGGCTCTGTTCCGGCATTTGGTGAGTTTCTTGTGTGAAACAACTTCTATGCTGCAAACCCTTCTTCTACATGAAGGTCTGTTCCCTCTGACTTAGTGGCGCTTATCAAACACAAACGGTGTGTTGCCACATAACATTTTAATGTCAGGTTTGCATCTTAGCAAAATGACAAATACATCATCTTTTTCTTTTTAATTACATTATCTCTCAGATATGAAAGATAATGTTTGCCACTGACGTTACATCCAGTGAATGTTTCCTATAAGCTTTTTTGCTATGTTAAGCAAAGCCCTGGGAAATGTGAGCCAATTTATTTTGAAGTTCTTCAGTGTCTTACTCTCGACAAAGGCAACAGCCATCTTAGGTGCACTGCTCACTTTGATCCGTGAATGAAGAATTAGTCTATACAGGACACAGTCCTATCTAGAAGGACTGTATGGAATTCAACTGTGAGTGAATATAAATGCAGATTAAATTAGGGGCAAAATGTTGACAAGTCTGCAGCAGAAACATGGAAAGAACAAACCTTTTGCAGAGCTAGGAACGTGAGTTTCCTAAGAAACTTTTAGGGTCCTTGTAAATTATTATCTAGGCACAGCTGAGAATAGCAGTCTACATGCTGGCTGTCTTTTCCTAATTCTTAAATATCTGACTGAGCGCAGTAGTGGCTTTATGAGTGACCACTCTGCAAATGTTTTCCCCAAACATCTTGCTTGATGGAAAAATAAAAGCTCTTGCACATTGCTCAAACTTGTGCAACTATATTATGCATTAGATTTGTACTTAGTAGCAAAGATGGTATTCTCCCCAAAGTAATCACTGTGCATAATAAAACTTCTTTAAAGCGGGGAATGTACTTGCTTGGTGTTGACTGCACACTTAGAGAGCTGCATGCATAATGCTTACATTAATAGAGAACATCTTAGGAGGAAAGGAGCTAAAACCCCGGGATTTTTAGTGCAGCGTGCAGGCAGGGTAGTTGAGGTCCTAGAAAATCAGCAAAATCACTTCATACTCCCCCGTCAATGTTTTGTTATTCACAGTGAGGAGCTTTTATTCTAACATATTAAAATCTTTTGCCCTACCAATGAAAAATTCAGTAGGGGTTTTTTGAGGGTAAATAAATTATCATGCCCATCTTCCAGATTAGGGCTAGACTGATGTACTGTATAATCTTGAGTAAATCAGAAGTAGCCAGGAATAGAAAGAATGCTTCATTATTTTACAACCCAGAGAAATCAGTACATGTAAAATTAGATTCCCTTAAACATGCAGGTCTGTTCAAGCCACTCCTGAAATTTCTTCATGATGGGGGAGGGTGCATGCAGCAAGATCAACCTTCCTTCCCTCACTACCTTTTCAGTATTGGAAGCACAGCATCCATGGTTTCAGGGAATGGAGTGGGCCTTGCACTGGATTTTCCTTCTTTCAGCTTTCTCAGTGTAAGATGGGACCACATTCTCTCTCCTTTGAATGATTGTTCAGGTGTAATTAATTTCCAGGGTACCTGAGCAGTGACCCTGTATTTGGGCTTTTATCATGATCCTCTCCTATTGTCTGGAGAAGGCAACGTCCAGGATGTGTAGTTAGCTCCTCCTTGGTTAGCATCAGGCTTAGGAAGGCACTGGCAAGTGTGTGAAAGACAAACATCACACATGTAGACAAAAAGGTGAGTAACATCTCCACTCTGCAGTATTTCTGTAGGGTCTGACAAATCACAGCATTCCTTATTCCTTGTTCACCACTTAAAGATGAATGGTTCTCGTAAGTTGTCTAGCTGTATTTATTTGTTTTGGTAAACAGTCTTTCCTAATAGTTAATTAATTTGATAACTGAACTGAAAAGGTCCAGATTTTTTTTGTCATGGGATCACTTGCACTATATGCAGATATAGGTGTGGGTGTAAGAATTTCAGAGGTATCACGGAAGTTGAGGCAATGCATGAAAACATGAATAGCGCACACAGAAGCTGCTTAAATCTAATATATTCTTGTGCAGTCAACCATTTTTTTCTAGCTTTCTAGCAAATACTGGAATGAAATTGCTTGCTGTCTCCTCTATGAGAATAATTGGTCCTTTTTGTAGTCCTATTGCAGTACTCCTGAATAAAACTGGTTATTTTTCTTCTGTTCCTGTTCTTATGAAGCATTTTATTGAGAAAATAAATTGTCAAGAATAGTAAAATTAGACATAACATCAGAAAACATTTTTGTGAGACCAGAATTTTATTGTTTGATTAAAAAACAGTAAAGGTTGTTCTAACCTCATCTGTGCTTAAGCTCTCATTATCATGAAACCTTCTACCAGGCAGAATCTAGCCAGACTTGTAAAACTACCAAAGAGCTGACACAGTTGATGGTTGAGCTGACACCATTTCCAAAACTTATGACTTGGCTTAAAGACTGGAAGATGGCCATGGATATGGTTTTGTTTTTTTCTTTTTTGGCAACAAGATACGAAAGTTATCAGCAGTTCTGTTGTTGAGCCCTTAAATGGCATCAGGCCTCATCAGCCAAAAAGAGTTAGAAATTCCTTGTGGTTTTGACCTAGTTCCTGGTTTGACAGCAGATGATTGAGAGTATGCAGCGGGGTAGTTCATGACAGCCCGTGCAACTGAGGTTGTAATGTGGCTACAGGATGAAGCCTGTCCTTGACATAATGAGCTAAACCTTTCTCTACTCTACAAAGATAGGAAGATAAAGATTTGTCCCACATGTGGAAGGCTGCTTTCCAGAGACCATGCAAAGCGAATTTGCCAAAACTGTTCGCAGAACTCAATGATTCTTCATCATCCTGTGGTTCAAACAGCTCTTCTGATCCCCAGTCCAAAAGCTGACACTCAATATTTCCCTTTGTTTTGTAATGGGATCTTTATACAGCTTCAGAATAACCACAGATGAAACATTAGAACATGGCAAAAACCAGATGGGAATTCCAGAGTTAATGTCACCTCATTCTTAAAGAATATGGTATAGAACATGCCAGCGACAAAGGCTTGGGTTCAGACTAGATATTGAAGTTCACTCTGCTAAAACAACAAATTGCTGAAAGTTCAAAGGAGGAAAGTGATCTTGACAGCAGAACACGAAGACCCAAAGAAGGTAGAGCCTGACTGATGCAAAGGCATGGACCTGAGAGGGAGTTAAAGTCATGTAGGCAAGAAGGATCACCTGTGGCTAAGCCATTTTGGGAGGATGTTCGTCTGGTCTGCAGCTGTTTCTTGAATACTAAGTGTACATGTAGAAAGAGACTGTGAGTATGAATAAGTTATTTATGTAATTTGCTGCTTGCATGGGAGTGCTGGGAAGTGTGGTAGGGTAAATGTAAACAAAGGATAACCACCCACAGCCTGTTAGAGAGCTTATGACTGAATACTGCTCACTGATGGTAGACTGTGTCCTTAGAAAAAGTATGAGAATTAGGAGGCCTTAACGCAATACCTGGGAGCTGCAGGAAGTGGAGTACTCCCTGCTAGTGTGGCTTTCCTCAAGAGAAGTTGGAAGCATTTCCCCTGGGCCTGCTGAACTGCTGTAATAATGCTTACTTTGCAGTTGGCCAACACGCCCAGCTGACCCACACCCTGTGCTGCTGCAGCTTGCTTGCTGCTCTTTGCCTCAAGTAAGTCAGATTATTCCTAATAACTGCAGTCATGCATTTACAGAGCATTGACGAGCTACTGCTGACCTGGCTGCTGGTCTGAAATGGGCTAGACAAACTAACTTCTTCCTTTTAAAATGGTTCTATATTTGTCAGGTATGGAGTGCTATTACCAGTGGATTCCACATCCAGCAAGAGTTCATCTCCTTCTGCAGAAAGGAAGACATGGAGAACATTGCTTTAGCAAATAAAGATCTACCCTTTGCACTAACGTGCACATATTAAGGCTGTGTGTGTGTATGTGTGTAGTATAAGAATCTGGCAGATAGACGGACAACTTACAGACTGATTCACTGTTACCTGCAAAAGTGTACTGGTACTTGGAAGACCGTGCCCAGAAAGCGGAACTGGAGAAGTTTGTTGTTTTTTTTTTTTTACACCAGGGAAATACCTAATTATGCAGTTAGGGCAGTTGAACAGATTGATGAATAGTATAAAGAAAAATGGATTAAAAAATATCCAGGAAAATGGAGGCTAGTTAGCTCTTTCTTTTCTGATGGATCTATTAAATGAAATCATATTCTAGCACACCCCTCTCAGCTATGATCTCACAACTATTACTTAAGCTTGGTCATATAAAAATACCATCTCTTTTTCCAGTAAGAAACAAAGGTTTGTCTGTAGCTTCTCCCCTGAGCCTAGATGACCCCTTGGGCTAGTGTGCTCGAGACTCCCTTATGGGCTGTTGCCTAACGCAATAGGCACGACATAGGAGCATCCAATTCTTAACCTCTGAATCCCTACCCCAAAGAGGTAGATAACTTATGGTTCAGCTGGCAGGGTGCAGCCTTCAGCAATGCTGGAACACTACTTTAATTCATGCCCCTTGAGCTATAACAGACATGCCACTGCATCCCTAAGAAACATACACGGATCATAAATAAGGTTAGATGTTATTTTAAGTAATAAACACTGAGATACAGAAACTTCATTGCAGCCTTCTGTCTTTGCCTGTCTCCTAATTTCGACTATTTTTAGTTTGCAGTCAGCGTTATGACTGTGAACTCAAAGAACACTTGGACAATAGGTACATAAATAATTATGGATAGGTCTCCAGAGCCTTAAACCTTAGCAGAGGATTCAAGTTAAATACTGGCTGGGACTATTCAATGGCTTGGAGATGTTGCTGTGCTTATACATATTAATACAATTTCATTTTCCATGGTGAAAAACTAACCTGGACTCCTCTGCATTGGTGGTGGTGGAAAGGTCTGCACAGAAGCTTTGAGAGTTGTAAATTGATGTGCTGCTGAACACAATTCTGCAGAATGAACTGGAGCTGTCTTCTGTTTGGCTGCTTACCCTTCATAGGAGTGACCTCTGAGTACTTTATATAGTTTAAAACTGATTAAAGCTGTCTTATTACTCATTTAGGAGTTATCCCGCTTTGTGATAATGCTGCAGTGTCACTGAAACCAGTTAGGGATATTGAGTTAACTGCTAGAGTTGTCACAGAAAACATACTGCGTATCAGCAGAACATATCCGAGAGTAAAAAGAGAGAAATTTTACTGTCCTTTCCAATCCCTAGTTGAAACATGAGTAAAAAAATGGCTTGTAAGGATAAAAGCTAAGTGTGTATCAGGGGATTTTGCATCGCTATTGCTTTGGGTTGTGATAAAAAATGGTAATGGTGAAGAAAACTGGTGTACACTATTGAACCTTTTTCAGTAACTTGTTTTTTTGCATGTGTTTTTCAAAGAGAACTCTTTGATATTAATTAACCTATTGAAAAAGCCTCTTATGAAATGTTAGTAAAGTGGTGCAGAAAAGTAATTTTTTATGCAGAGATACCAAAATTTTTTTTTTTAATTGAAAAATCTAAATTTATGAAAGCACTAGCTATGCAGGCACTGACATTGCTAAGAATGTTGCAGAATTACCACGCAGATTTTCTCTGCTTGTTTTTATTTCCTTTTCAAAGTCTGTGAAATTACTTTGGTTTTATGTGTCTTTGAAGGGCTGGGCCATGCAGGACAGTGAGTAATCTGGAAGACTTGTATCTGCAGGAGTCACCCCAGCAAATGCAAGGGTAGGAGGAAATAGTAAAGGTTAAGATTCCACTGAAATACAAATGAGACCTTTTGTATCTCTGCAAGTCTATGAAGAGTGAGGACAAGTTAGGCAGAGCATTAGTTTGAATGACAGGCTTTGTGATCAGGGAAGCAGTCTACTAATGCTCAGAGAAACTTGGTTCTCTACACAGTCTCTGTAGCTAAGTAGGACTGCATCAAATGTGAATCAATCAGCCTTTCTTCTAGTAGGAACGACCAGGAAACGTTCCACCCGAGCCTCCCATTTCGTGTTGTGGCACTCCATAAAATCAAGTGGGGGCTCTGGAATACATCAAGGGACAGAGCCAGGACTTTCTTGCTGGAGCTCAGTAATTAAAGGCCTCATTTTGAGAGGGCAACAAGACCTCAGGTATTGCCTAGGGTTAAAAAAAGGAGGAATTTAAATTCACATTTCCTACCTTAGAAAAGTGTCCTCGCCTCCAGGCGACAAGTCATTCTTTACGCTTGTGGTGAGTTCACAGCTGTCAAAAGGGCAAGTCCTCCTTTTGCTGCTGCACCCTGTGCCTGCTGCACCACTCAGTGAGTATTTTAAATCACTGAAATGGCAGAAAACTATCTTGGAAGAAAAGAAAGGAAAAAACCCCAACAAGCGGAAGATGGCATCTTGCCCTTCTAGTGAGCTGAACTGGCTTAGGGAGACTCCAAGCAGGCCCAGACCAGGTGCAGAGGGAGCAGGAAGGCTCCTCTTTATGGCTTTGTGCAATTAAACCAGCACAGCTGCTTCTGAAATGGTACCTAGGAGAAACTTCCACCGATTCTGGGATCGCTGTGCAACAGTTGAGATATGTTGGGCCTGAAGGAACACAGAGGAGAGTAGTGCTCTCAGGAAATCTATCACCTGATATCCTAAGTAAGTATAGTAAATATATAGTAAATAGACAGTAAATATCCCAAAGAGAAGGGCTGGAACCCAGGTCTTCCTCACCCTCAGGTAAGTGCCATGATAAATGAGGTGGAGTTATGTTTCACTATCAGGCTTTATGCGCATCAGTGCACAGTGGAACAGCTTAAATAGAAAGCAGTTAGAGAACACCCCATGGGACATATGGGTTTGATCTCCCTCCAGTGTGGGAATCTGCTCTTGGTCTCCCATTTCCTAGATACAGATTTGAACTGGTAGACTAGTAAGCAGGCTCCTGCTCTGCTAAGGGAAAGCTTAGACCTGTTTTCTGAAAGGCTTCCACTCCTTCCTACCCTAAGAAAAGGGTTCTGGGCTGTGCAATGAGCAGACAGAGATCTCTCCGCATGCTGAACAGGCTGATGTTAGACAACTCTGACTAAAGCCAGCAGGTTGGCCTGGGATGTGTATTATTTCACGCAGGTAAAAGGTGCCTTGTTCAGGATTCTGGATTCCAATAACCTTAAACGTAGGCACCCGGGAACCTGATGCTTAACTTCTGAAATCACATATTGGGTCTGGTCCAAAACCTCTGTCACCTGATGTGATCTTCATGGGAAAATCAGGATATGTGATTCCAAACTTCCCATTGGTTCAGATAGCTACACAGAAAAATAATGGCAATAAATTAAACAAACTTGGAAATAAACTAAACTGACTAACTAGTAAATATCTACAAATATATGGATTTAACAGGAACAGCTAACTCTTCCTTTTACGGTAAAAGCTTGGGGAAGATCAATCTCTGACAGCTACAGATTTCTATTAGATGTGTTCTTAACATTTAAAGGATCTGATTTCTGGCAATTCTAAATGACTTATGTTCCCATCACTCTGCCTCCGATACTTCTATAAAACTTTTAGGTTAGTGTAAAATGTTTTGGCGTCAGAGACTGCTGCTTGTGTAATTAATACTGTAATTTGGGGTCTCTGCCATGTGGTCATCTCTTATTTAAATAATTCGTAGCCATTGTGTAGCTGCTTTTCAAAATATCCGATCATCCTTCACATTTATTTAATAGTTTTCAGTGCGTACTTGTCATTGTGCTTCCTTTTCTCTGCATTCAGTAAATACTTGGATTAAGTTAATGTTGACCTACATATTGATATAAGGCTCAAGGCACAAGTGGACTTAAGACCCCTGACCCCAAACTGAAATTTGTCAGTGTTCAAAATCTTTGCTTTGCTGTGGCCTGACCTGAAGACATGTAAAAGCCATGGACTTTAAAATCTTTTGAAGTTTCTCAGGTGTACTTAATTTCACTAGGGACAGGCTCTTACGCACTTCAGTTTTGACAGTGAAAAGCCACGTTTTGCTAACCTTTTATTTGCGCTCTGTTGGGATCCACAAAGCAGATGCACCTTTGCTTCAGGAGTGTGATGTTTACATGTACCTGCCCAACACACATTTAGAGGAATGCTGATAACTGACTGTGAGCAAAAACCTAAAACCAAGCGTGAGTCTAACCTTCTGTTAGAGCATGTGCCTGATGGAGTCCTGGTCTCCTGTGACAGCCTGTGGGTCTCATATTTCATAATCTGCAAATACAAGAAGTTGAGTATGCTACCCAGAAGACTTCTGATGACTACACAAGTGACAGAAGGCAAAGCCAAGCATCCTTCTCAGCTAAAGTAAGTATCCTTTGCTGCCTCTGCTTCAGAGAAAGCTTGAAGCAGTTGGTTCCACAAGTGCAGGTAACTGTTCCAGACCTGAGATCATTCCACACAAAGAAAAACAGTTCTCAGGAAAGCAACCGATAATGCTTCAACCCCAGAACACAATATGGTAGACTTAGAACTCAATTTTTTTAACTTTGATCTGCTGAAAGATAGGGATAGTGCCATATCTGCATCACTGAACTGTCCAAACATCCCTTTGAAGTGATTTGCAGAAGGATTTGGGAATTCTTTCACCACTTCTTAAGATGCGGGCTTGGATGCGGGCTTAAACAACAGAGGAACTGAATCTGTACCTCTAACACCCTCTTTGAATGTGCTGACCATTTGGGCAAGAGGGAAAAGAACCATATGTCTGCCTTATTTTAACTTTATCTGATGAAGGAGAATATATTGCCTCTCTTTAAACCTTTCCCTCATTTATACCTTATCCAAACTTGCATTTCTAAACAGAAGGCCAATCAATCAAGTTGCCTTTGCCATATAACTCACTGATTCCTGAATCAGTCCCATGCACTAAAAATGTCTTTTAGGAAAAGTAGTCCTTACATAAGCAAGTATCTCCTCTCATAGCACATATACACGATGTGGGAACGAGTCGGAAAGGCTACTTGTGTTTCCTATGTTCTTCATACCTGGCTTTCTAACTCTGAAAAGTGAGCTTTCATTGAAACTTGGTTTGTATAATCCCCCACATCTTTGTGAAAGATTCCATTGCTCCTTCATGCGGTTCAGAATGGCAGCCTGTAGATCTACTGCAGATTTCAGTGACCAGGGATGGAAGAATAACTGATACCGGTAGCCAGTTACTCTCTTTATGGACCGGCACAGAAAGAAGATGAGATATGATTTGCCAAAGGATTTCATAGGGGTTAAATAACGACTGAGAAACACTGAAAAAGGGGTCCTGGGTTCCAGCCCAGACTCTGAATATCACTATATCTTCAGTCCCAACTTGTTTTAGACAATTTCTGTCCTAACCCTATTCTTGTGGACGACTTGGCTTAAGTGAGCCCCTTCAGCTTCCCCTTCCCTCATTAGCAACATTTCCTTTTTTCCATCCTTAACTGATCTGTCTCCTTCCCCATTCCCTTGTTCCAGTCTCTTTGCCGAGTCCATTGCTGTTCCACTCCCATTCCTCATACAGTCTCAGTACCTTCCATCTTCCATTTCACTCTCTGGCTTTCAATCTCAGCCCCAGATCAAGTCTCTTTTCTGTTTCTCCCTGTTCTCCTTCTGTCCCAGTTTACTCCTTTCGTTTTTTCATCCCAGTTCAGCTTTTATCCCCACTGCAACAGAATGTGTCAGGCTACACCTATACAAGTGAACTACTCTGTGTCAGGCGTCCCACAGCTGCCTGTCCCTGCTCTCAAAATATTTGTGGGCACAGTGTGGCAGTCAGTGCAGGTCCAGGACTTATCTCCAACAGACAGTTTAGATGTAGCAGGCCTGCTCTCAAAGGCAGCTGAGAAGGGAGACGAAGGCATACAGATGTGACCAGTGCCATGTCTATCAACCTCAGAGCCAGAGAGCAAACTCTGGACTATGAAGATGTGTAGTGACCTTTATCCATGGCTCAAATCCACCGAAAGCATAAGAGAATTCCCTGCCAACAAGTTCTAGCATCCAACCTCACCAAGCTCAAAGATGGTAAATCTAGCCTTAATTCTGCATCTCTGAGCTGGAAGATATCAAGTATTTTGTCGGACTGATATATGCACAGTTGCTAAAGGAGACTGCTCAATAAGGAGAGAGTTACCGCAGAGTTTATCTGCAAAGTTTTGAAAAACTTTGTAGAAAACACACATATTAATTAAAAAAAAAAATAATAAATTTAGCACCCCCTTCCAAGCTTTGGCATCCAATTCAAAAGCAGAATTTTTTGAAAGAAGATGTCACCAGATGTTTACTTATCGTGCAGAAAATAATGCATGACCTAAGCCTCATCATTTGATAAAGGTGAACTATTTTGGTTAAAATTTCAAATAAGCTCAATTTTAAGGTAAGATGTGAGGAAAATTTTAGGAATCTGCTTTTGAGAACTGGTTGGCAACTTTAATTAATTATAGGGAGAGCTATCATTGTCCAGGTTTGATCAGGGAAATTCACTTTACAAAAACTGAGAAGCTGGTATTTTATTCCAGCAATGGCAATGAGGACTCATGTGATTGATTCTGCAGAAGTGATAGAGATGTATGTGGACTAGGCAAGACAATAAAGCCTGCGAAATCAAACTGAAGATACTTTTTGAGAATTTATTCCAACACTTCAATTTATAGAAAACCAAGGTAACCCTAACAGGAGCAAAACTCAACTCAATATTGCAGAAGGAATAAGAAAAATCACCAGTGAAATCATATGTGAAAATACAACCATATACCGTTCTTTAAATCTGTTCAAATTTGCACGTTTCTGAAAGAAAGATTGGCTTAGTTTGCTGGCAATCCACAACTGTTTTGAAAGCACTTTTGAAACTTGTGTACTGTAACAGAGTATGACATTACTAAGAAAGACTCAACACCCCTCCCCTCCCTCTCTGTTCTCATCTGAAGCATGAGAACTTCAAACTGGCACTGCTAATGCACAGGCCCCCAATGTACATTGGGTCTCAGTTTTGTATGCTCTGAATTAGCTTTCCATACCCTTTTCACTACAGAATAGTAGATGCCAAGGATTGCTAGCCTTGAGCATGAAGTATTAATTAGTACATATGAACAAAACATATTTATAAAAGACAACATTTTAAAATGAAATGTGCTTTCTCTTGGACCTTCTACAGTCCGGAGACGATCTGCAGTTTGGTCTCCAACAAACTATTTCAGCTTCAGACAAAAACATTTGGAATGTCAAGAGCCTACTGAAAGGTCTTAGAACAGCCTTATGAACATTACTGTTATAACTCAGTAAAACCCATTAATGTTTCCCATAACATTGAATCTAAACATGCATCAGCGTGAACCATGATTGATAATTCCAAGTCGCAATATGGCCATATATTTCCAGATACTACAGAAACAAATGGTTGTGGTCATTCACAACATTGCACAATGTAGAACAGAGTGCCTCTTTTTTATATGTATAAGGAAATTCCAAATGTACGATGAGACAAAAGCAGATATATTTATTTGACTGAATTTATAAGACATGTTAAAGCTACTATTTAATAAAATAAAAACCTGACTACCAGATAAGAAAATCTTTTTGGAAATGTTTTCTCTTTTCAAAACATTGTACAAATTCCCTGCTGACAATCTTATAAAACATATACATGCTGCAAAAATGAAACATACAAGAGGAGCAATGAAGAATTACCTCAGCTTTCATCACCACTTCACTTGATTGAAACTGTTCTCATGTTCCATTAAGTATAATAATATATTTGGAAAATGTAAATAACCTAATTACATTTTCTTGTTTCAAGCTGCCAGGCACCAGTCATATATCGCAGTCGTATAAAAAGAAGATCCCTGCCCATCTGCAGCCAGCTCCAGAAGGGAACTAACTTAGAACCTGTGATTAATGAAGAAGAAAATCAGAAGGACGTTGTTAGAAAAAATGAGCATTGGCAAGACACACATTTAAGTAGTCATGAAACTCTGCATTCTCAGCACATTCAGCCCCACAACCTAGACCTTAACATTAATAAAAATTTATATTGTGAAAGTTACTGCTTTATAGTAATTACATTATACCATAGGTGGGAGATTCTAGTTTGCAAGCAGCACAGTAATTCCATGTATATCACAAGATGCATAGTCTTCTCTGCGACAAGGCTTTGTTCAAGTAAATAGGAACCTGAACAGCAATAATTAAGAAAATTATTTCTTAGCGACTTTGGAGAAGAGGACCACCACATTGTCTTACAGCAATAATATGAACGTGCCAATCTTCAGGCAAGGTAAGGAACCCACACTATGAAACCAAGCCCTCTTCCATCTCTGCTAACATTTGTGTTAGGTGCAATATACATGTGGAACTGCATTGAAAGAAAACATTTATTTTCTAGTAAAGTTGGCTTAGGATGTTCTCTACTTGCACCCTTCATCACCATTGCAGTTCATTATACTTTCTGTTGTTCTGGGGTTGTGTTGAGGAGAAGTGATTCAGATTAAAAAAAAGGAAAGGGAAAAAAAGAAGGAACTGCATTTGACGGGAGGGAGGAAGTGAGCAGAAGCAAGCAGTACCTCTTAAGCTGGCTTTGCTACGAAGAAATATGTATGGAGCTGTACTTTCCAGTAACCCAGTAACAGAGACCTCCCTACAGGTCTGAAAGAACACCACATCTTATGAAGAGAGGGTGCCCTAGAGGAGGCCTTAATAGGTGGGCTGAGAATTTTGGAAGGCAAGACACACTGAAATGGCGTTGAATCAATAAACAATGATGGTCAGACTTCTTGCACGGTGTTTTACAATTGCAATATTTTTATTAACATGTTACAGCAAGAGGACGTGCCAAAGTAGTGCTTTGTCCTAGCAGTATAACTATCTACTTTTGTCTCCAGTGGGAGTGAAGAGTTTCTCTCCCTTGCTACTCCTTCACCTACTCTTCCTGGACCATGCCATAGCAGAAAGCTGGCAAGGACATGAAATTCAAAATTTGTATGGAAAGAAGGCTGTGTGTTACCAAAACTGGGTAAAATATGGGAAGAGCCTCATATTTTATTCTGGATTGACACATAAGGAATCTTACAAGAATATAAACAGTTCCCCTACCTTCAATTTCAGTCCAGTTGACAGCAACTTCTGCTATAGGTATTCTCAAGTGCTGAGCTATATAAAGAAGTTCCACATCAAATGCCCTGAAGAAGAACAGGAAATAGCAAATACAGTCACACTTATTTCCAGAAGAAAGATGGTGGCACTGTTAATTAAATCCCTAGCCTGATTTAAGGAGGTTGGTGTTCAGTTATGAAGTTGATACCAATGCTCTACAGGTCAGATGCACATGAAGAGGAAATTAAGTTCCCTGACTGAATGGCTCAGAACATAGCCAATATACAGACAACAATACTTCACTGCATCCTGTTTTTGAAAGTATAGATCATGCTGTGTTCAGACCACGGCTCACTTTTCATTCTGCCACAGTGATTCATGATTTAAACATTTTTAAAGACCAAGCAGTCAAACGTGCAGTGTCAATCTACATCTCTAGTAGTTTCATCAAAGGAGACAACTACCTGCTGTGGCTTTACACTGATCTGATGGTTTCTCCTTGTGCTTTCTAAGTCAAGAATAAAGGCAGCAGCACAGAAGTAAGAAATGATTTACATTACTGTGCATAACAGAACCTGAACAACAGTGGTACTTTACCCGGTGACCATTTAACGCACAACACAAAAACACTGTTGAGAGACCTGTCTTTTTTGCTGGCACAATTGTTTGCAGGTTGTGCAGCAAAGTGAATTGGGGAAGTGATCCTACTCTAAGTCAGCTGCCCCTCCCTGCCCAGTTTGTCCAAAGTATGCTTTAATTCTCTACACAGATAATTGTTTGTGTTTCACTCTTGCAACTGTCTGCTCAAATGGGCCTTCTGGACCTGAGACACTGAGGTTTTTGATATTAGAAAAGTGTTTTGGCAACTACAGCTTGTAATGCTCATGTAGAAATCAGCATATGAAACTACCAGTAGCTACTATTGACAAGGGTGAATGCAAATCACTATTATGAGGATTCTGGTGTTTTTGCTTAAATTTCTTAGATTTATTGATTACCTTTTTTTTTTTTTCCCCCCTCTTTGTAGTCTTCAAATGCCAGTAGGGGTGTTCTTGCTCCTTAAATGAGTTCTAGTAATTGGAATTTAAGCTCAACAGTCCCACCCCACCCCACCCCCCCCMCCCGCCAAAAATAGCTTTTTAAAAATACTAGTCTGTGTCAGAAAAAACTGTCAGTGGCCATCCACATCTGATTTCTCCTACATTCAATACATATTCAAACACAGAGTTTTTTCCCCAGGGAACTAAACCTTGAAGGTTAAGGAATTGGAAACATTTTAGCTAAGCTGTTGGTAAGGTTTCCAGCTTGAAGTCAATGGAACAGATGTTCCAAACCAGCTTACATAGGTCTTGAAAATGCGGCTGCGAGGCAGTCAAGTACAATTCAACACTAGACCACATTTTTCTCTCAGTAACTTCAGAAGTTTAGAATCTCCCTAAATTCTCATTGCTAAGTCCAAGACAATTTTCTTCTGAAATGAGGAAAAAAAAAATAAATCTTTTGCCACTGGAGAAAATGTATGCAACAGAAAAATAACATTATTCGTTCATGTTTCAAGGGTTGCTTGAATTCAAGTCATTGGTAATCCCATTTAACACTACAGAAAGGGTAGAAAGGGACCGACAGGTGATTAAGAGCAGGCAAAAAGACATACTTTAGCAGGTTGTTAGCCAAGTTCAGATGTTATTTCCTTCTACTTCAAGCCACCCTCTCCTTTTAAGCAGTGCAGTGCATTTCTGCAAAACTATTAATGAATGCAACAATAGAAGTCCACTTTGAAATGTGCACTTAGGTATGACACATACATGTAGGTTCCCATTAAAGTACAGACCACAGCACGCTGGCTTGCTGGTGAAATCATTACCAAACATGCATCAACCTGACCTCGCACTGTACGTGTATGTTACAGGAGAGCTACTGATATCACTCTGGACAGCATTAAACCATGCAAAGGCAGCATAAACAGAGGTTATCTACAGAGACTACAGTTATTGTGTATAGAGAATTTAGAACCACTTTGTAAATCTGATTTTGATTAGGACACAGGCCTTTTAATTGTCACAAAAAAAGTTACAGGAATAAATTTTTTTTTTTTTCCCCTCAGTGAACTGAATCTGCTCCAAGCAGCCTTGCCATTTCACTGTTTTCCTTAAATGAGGGTTGAATATTATTTTATTAATTATGCTATGGTCTCTTCTACTGAAGTTGTATTAATTTTTTGCTGACATTTTAATTTGTAAGCCAAAACCCCCATGTATTCACCTTTGAATGTTTATGAGTCATGTGTATTAAGACTAACTCTAATTTTATAATACTTACTACTTAACTGACTAAAAATCTTACGAGACACAGAATAATTGTCTGATGAATTATACTATATGCACTGCTCTAAAAATATTACTACATAAAGTATTAGCCTAGTGAACTAATAGTTATTTGCAACAATTCCTATGGACAACCGATTACTGGAATGTCAGCATACACATCACAGTACAACAACATTAAATAGTTTGGTGAACTACAGCCCTCAAAGTAAAAGATTAAAAGCACAGGAATTAATCAGGTTGAACACTAATATTGTTACATGTGGTTGCCATTTGTGTAACAGTGAACATACCTGAAATTAAAAAACCCCTATTCTAAGCTGAAAGGAGAATGACTTCTGTAGTATACTGCTGGGATACCTTTTTTCTTCCCCTGTTCCCCACCACCTTCCAGTACACCTCATACGCATACTAGAATAGTTAATTGGGGAATATGGATGGCAGTGTATTCAATACACCGATAGTACTACGCCCATACTGCAGATCACCAGATTCAGATGGTACAGAAGAACCGTACAGAAGTTTCCACAGCCAGGATTTAAGTGTGGGTATGTCAGCTGGAGCCTACCCTAGAGGAGATCAAAGCAACACCAGTGGATGAGTCGGTGAATGCAATACATGTGTTTTGACATGAAGCCGTTGGTGACTCGTTAACATGTGACAGAACCGCTCTTAGAAATAGCAGGGAATTATTCACATCATGTACTTCATCGGATCCTGCTGCAGAGAGTGAAAGTAGGTGCCTCTGGGGAGGGGGGACACAGCTCACAATACCTAAGTTTGGTTCCAGCCTGAATGAATTCAGGCTCCAATCTGAGTACCCAAAGTTAGACACCCAAAAATATATGGTGCAAACAACTTCCCCATCTATTTCTAATAGTGGCTCCATTATGTGTTAATTAACACAAACATGAAGTGTAAAATACAGAAAGAGAAAAACTCCTCCATGTGGTTGTGTTTACACTACGGAGTACTTTTGGTTAAGTTACGATGTAAGACGGTGCTGGCTAAAATTCAGTTGAACACCAAGTTGGTAGGTATTTAATTGAATTCAACTCTTTTAAACTGAACCCTTAAAATGCTTCAGCTTATAAAGTATCTATCCTGCAAAATTATTCTATATTTAAAAATTGCACTAGGACTCTTTTTTTTGCTGGTCCAATATTAAACGTTTCAAATATCAAAATTAGGCCTTCAGTTATACTGTTTTAACTGTCATTCAGGGCTTTTCTACACCCAAAATATGTTGTTCCAGCACACTCTTAATGGGCAGAGAAAGGTTTTAATGGTCAAAGAGGTCTAAGAATGAAACAGGATGTCAACAGGGTTAGACTGCCAGTACTGCTCTAGCTGTACTGTGGCTTTTTAACGTCCACATATGTCTGCCAGGAGCAGGATTTTTTACAAGACAAAACAGACATAGTTATAACAGCAAAATATTTTTGATGTTCATAAACAATTCTACTTGTCATGCACAAAACCAGGAAGAAACAATTCATTCCACTGCTCATGTTGGTCTACAATGCCAAAGAAGTGGAAAAAAATCTCTGTAGTAATATGAATGCTTATTTTTCTGTAATTTTTATATAGAGACTCACATTTAGAGATTAGTGACAAACTGGAGAAACAAACACTATTTTTTTATATTGAGCTTTTGAGTTTTAGATGTGAAACAGCATGGCTTGTTCTGTGCACTGGGCAATTTTTATAGACAAAAGTAATAGCAACAATTTGATCTAATCAGTGATCTCCTGAGTTGCGTAATATCATTATAAATTGCCACTTTAGAAAAGTATGTCAATCAAACCAGGACTAGAACTATGTTTTGAATTTCCCCTCATTTTATCAATATTCCAGGTAGGACAGTAACCACTGCTATGTCTAGTTCTCCTAGGTAAGGAAAGACATTTTCTGGCTGGAAGAAAATTTATGATTTTTTTTATAGTCAGAAGAAATCAATGATCAAATTTAGGATAGGAAAATTCTGCCAGTGGGACCATTTAATTTTCCAGTTTTCCTCCTGTGTATTAAAATTTAACAGTTACGTTTCTTGGGTCAAGACTGTAGATACAGAACTAGAGCTTTTTTTGGAGCCTGAAAGTGAGTAATTCCAACTGTCTCTATTATGTTTCTAAAATATCCCTTTTAATTTTCTTTTAAGTTTTAATTTAAAAAATGTGCTCCATCCATTTCTGAAAAATAGATTAGTGGTGTAATCAGATTCAGAACCTAAAATGCAAAGCATATGCTCTCTGTTCAAAAGGTTGCTCTCATTTCAAACTAATGTCAAAACTTTGCTATTTAGAAAGTAAACTTCAAGAACGTTTGGTTTGTATTCGTATATACACAGCCAGCTCTCCAAACGACAGTTAAACAAAAAAGTTAATGAGAACACTCACAAAAAGAAGCTAGTTTAAGATGCAAGCATTATTTCTTAGTATCAAATATATACAGTTTCCAGTATCTATTAATTTTCAAATGCTTTCTAAACTTTAGGGTTAGATTAACAAAATATTCCAAGAAATATCTTGGTCTCTCTTTAAAAAGTGTTACATGATCCTTATCACCATAATGATAAAACAGTATTTTTCCTTGTATATTTCTGTTTGCTTTTAAGATTTCCTAAATATAAGCATCTATAAATCAGATTCAGCACAGAAAGAAGAAAACTGTGGTCTGTTTTCTAGTATTTTTAACATTAAAGAGGTGATACTCAATTCAATGTCCACTGGAATAGAAAGAAAAAAAGCAGAAAAAAGTGAAGGTCTAAGCAATTAGTTTTTCATTCTTAATGCAGCTGATATTGGGTTATTTCCTTTAGATTAAACTAATATTGAAATTGTCAAAGATGCACATAAGATCATGTAAAGGAAGATCTTGATGTTCTCCCCTTCTTTTTCATATGAAAGGTGGATATGGAAACACAAGACTCCATTTTATTGGTGGTGCTGGTGAAACACTGAAAACACCATATGCATTTATTTTTGGTGTCTCTGATGGCTATTTAAGTACGGAAACTTAGAAATCTTTCAGCCTGTCAAACCTAGCAGCAGGATAGCTATGTTGTTTACGTTGACATATCTATTACCAGAGTGTAAGATGTTCAGCTTCCCAGAAACAGACTGTGCTCCTAACACTTGCTCTTTGACTGAGGTATGTTATCAGCCTGCTGAGAGACACAGAAATAAAACCTGTATTATTTCTTGAGTATGTATTGCTCTGTCTTTTGGAGCAGTATTGACAATATCCAGCACTTCAGGGCAGTCTCCTACTGCCCAGTGCTAATTCAGCATTGGTGCTCTCCTGTATGCAAAGGCACTACTGGGTTCTTTTATCCGAAGGGAAGAATTCTTTGGACTTTCTGTCTACAGAAACAACTGGTGTTGCCTATGCAGCCCAGAAACTGAGCTGCCTTTGATACAAAATCGCTTCAGTAGTTTTTCTTCTAACTCACTACTTTCAGGATTTATGAATAGTTTATCTTTTTGATGCAGCTGAGGCACCAGCAACCTGACAAGTTTGTTCCTACGTATTACTATGCTATAAGTCAAATTTACCCTGCAGAATTTCAGTCATCTACAGTAGACATAACTCCTTCTGTACAAATTGTCCAGAGTCCTTTTATAGCTGAGGGGCAGGAAACAGGCATGTGTTGGTTGCACTTCATCTGATGTATTTTAGAGGCCTATATTGGGATGAAATGAATTACACTCTAAAATTGTCCCTTCTATTGGTCTAAGAAGGGAGGCTAGATGACAAGGAGATGCACTCTAGGTGCGATGAAGCAAATACTGTCCATCGTGCCTGTGTATTTATACTCTAACTAAGCAGCAAGATTAACAGTTCAGGGCAGGAATTATTAGACAGCCAATTTTATCGCCATTTTATATTAATATCATGAGTAAATATGTTATGTATTAATGTTTAGCCTAAATATTTATTATGTCCTCACATAAGAATTCACTTAACACTGTAGTACCTCAAAAAATCTGAGCCTGACAAAACTTGAGCAGACAGGACAGATGAGGCTTCTGCAGAAACCGAATCATGTTCATTCTCTTCAACCGTTCACCATACGCTTCGGTTCAGCAGCAGGGGAGCCCTCAAGAGATTCCATGACTAGGGTGCTGGCTCTCAGACAGCTTGTATCCTATCTAATGCTGCTTGTTTGTTGAATATTCCCCAGCATTCTCCTCCATTATTACCAAATATCTGAGCACTGACCACACTGAACTGAATTCTTCTTTCAATACCTAACAGAGCTGCACTTCACTAATGGGATTTTAAGATTCAAAAAGAATCAAATAATTTCTTCAGATGTCAAATAGCCCCAATACAGTGATGCAGAGGTAATAAACCCAGATTTCAGAGCCTTTTGTCCAATATCAAGACAGTGGTTTCTCTGCAACCCCCTGCTGATTGTCTCAGTGTGAATAAGTTGTTCTGTGACCCAGTTAGGGACTCACCATTGTTCCAAGTCAGCAGAAATATAATACTGACTACTATTTCTTCCTCTTACATCTTCATTCTCACGACATGTATAAAACCTCCATGGCACATTGTCTAACCAGTTTTTATTTTCCTTTTTACACACATGCTATGCAATGGAAAGATGTCAGGGGCCAGTTTTGTTTAAAATAAGAAGTTTCCATTATTGGACTATTTCAGATTCTTACATTACCACATACAAAGGAATCCAATGTATGGTGCTACGGGATGAATGCTTGATGTCCCTGTATCATTTCCTACTGCAATTATCCCAACTGTCTGTACACCACAGACATATCACGACTATCGTTTCCTTTAATATACCCACTTTCCCCACATGCTTATACCTCCCCACCTCCCAGTTTTCTTTCCAGATCATACGACTATTAACTGGGAAAGAGACAGTACTCTGTTTTGTGCACTGAAACGTTAGCTTCCAGTTACACATGCTGAACGGCTATCTATGAAGCTGATGATAAGCAACTTTTGAGTCCATACTGTAGTTTTTTCTTCAGCAGTGGCAATAATCTGAGTTTCTCTCCTCTACTAGGGTTTCAGTTGCCACAAAACTTGCCAAAGCTTGACATCTCTACTCTTCTGTCGGATTTTGTTGAAATTAGCCAGTAAGTATGAAAATAAAGGCAGGGAAGTACAGGGACCACCTGAAGGACAGATGAGGATAAAAGCAGACAATATATCGCCTGTTTTGGCAGAAAATTAAACCAAATAAAAAAACTCTATTGTTGTTTTAGGCAAATTTGTGACTTGGAAGTATCTGAAGAGCTGTGTATTGGAAGAATTTGAGTTATTCTTTTCTTGACTAACAAAAACATTCTTCATCACTAACCAGTAAATTTCACATAAATAGGAAAACACTTAGGGGATTAGTTTATGGATTACTGTAAATAAAAGAGCAAGAATAGAAGGCTAATTTTATAGCTGCACATATAAGCACAACGAATTAACACACCAAGACCTGAAGATCTGGTGTGTTCCACACCAGCAATATAATTACTATAAAATAAGTTAGCAATATCCCTTTCTCACTGTCTCTGTTCCTGGATAATGGGGTACAGATGACAATGTACAGCACGATTATTTTAACTCTTTCATTCCTTTGTTGCTAGAGAATGTGAGTAGCAGGAGAAAGCTTGTTAAGATTTTTTTTTTTAATAAAAAACTGAACACTTCACATAACATGTCTGCCCAATAAGTACAATTATATTCAAAATCTTCCGATTGAAGATTGAAGATTGCATTTTTATAGATTAAACTGATTATCCTCATTAATTTATTTCAGTATTTCTTCTTGAAGTCCTTCATTTGGAGAGTGAAGTTAAATAGGATAATTTTGAGATGTGCACTTCTGTGCTACACATACATGTTTAACCATGTTTTTAGAAAATTTCTGTATATGAAACTTACAGAACTTTATAGATCAAGTTTTGTTTTGGAGATAGCAGCAGAAATCATGTTGCTGGTTCAGCTATAGTTTTCTTTAGGGACATAAGCAAACCACTCAGCTAGGAAAGTGATTTTGCGAACACCGACGGCTCACAATTCCAGATTCAATTGAACAGAAGCTCCACGTTCTACATCAGATTTGTGCACCCAAACACTAGCTTTGCAATCCCATTCTGGAGGAGCAATACAGCTCAACCATCACTACCAAAACTCAGCCTAAAACTAGATGTATTGGAATTGACTAGGACTGCAGGATTACACACATTTTCGTATGAGAACATTGTTCAGTAATTCTGTTCCCTGTCAGCAAGCAGTAGCCCGTGAGAGATTTTCTTGGATGAAGACAATAGTTTGAAAAGATTTGATTACACTTAATTAAGCCTGGGGACTGTCACCATCCTTTTCAGCAATAATTGTGGTGTAAGAAATTTACAGAAATTGTGGCATTTGTGCAGAAAAAGTGTTTCAGTCCCATAACAGTAGTCATGACTGTATCGCTCTCATAAGGGAACTGTTCCAGCTAAATTATAATGAAAGAGAGCTCTAAAGTCGTTCAAAGACTATGCATCATTTTCTACTGTCTTACATCAATGAGATCTATCAGTAGTTCTCTCATGAAATATTCTAGCATGAAAATAAGCTGAGAGTAGGCATTTCCTTTCACTTCGGGCCTTCAGCGATTACAAACATCAGATACAGATTTTAGGTAAAATGTTTTGGTTAAGCAGCACTGAATTGTGAGGTTGTAATGCATAAAAATAGATTGATAAAATTTTTGAATAGGATTAATAACTCTTAACTTTCCGTATCATAATGAGAACTTCTCTCCATTTCTTATCTGCCTGCATGGCTCATAAATGTAAAAGGAGAGAGGACTCTCAGAAATAGGGAGTGGATTATAACACAATCAAAAATCATTTGTTTGGGATTTCTTTTAGAGGTGAAAAGAGAAGAAAAGAGTTCTTGGGATTTCCTTTTTGTTTGCTCCCCTAACCAATTACCAATTGCTCTGACAAGGCAAAACCAAAATGCCCTACTTCTCAGTATTACACAACTCCTTCTATACCACATGCCAAAGTAAAATGGACTCGCAAGGAGTCGAGGAGTCCATTGTTGCCACTCAAAATCTCAGCAACGTAGTCTTAAAATCCTTCTTGCAATTTATGTTGGATGCTCTTTTAAAATTAAAACTTAGTAAGCCATCAGTTCCCCTTCTGCTTATCATCACGAGTAGAAAGAATAAAATTAAATACTCAACTATTTCCTAAAGTATATCTTAATAATAAAATAGAATTCCTAGCAAATACCAGGATATTTTAGCATAACGAGAAATCTAAACTGCCAAGCAAGTAGTACTATAATTGGTTAAACTGAGCAGCTAGAATTTATACACAGACATCACACGCTTCATAGTAGCTGCAATACTGAAATTACTTTTTCAAAACCATGTTCAATTAGAAAAAAGAACAATAACAAAAAAAGAAAGAATTTACCAGCGTTCTATATGAAGAGTTGAGAAGGTCCGCAAGGCAGCTTCTCTGGTTAAAAGTTTAAATCCACACTGCGTGTCCCTGATTTCTCTGACACAGAGAAACCATACAAGGAAGTGGAACCCATACATAAGAAGAGTTCGAAAGTAAGAGCGCTGTGGACAAAAGACAAAAAGTTAGATGGTTTGATTTAAGTGATGAGTGAAGTGTTTGAACAGAGCTGACTTGTTTCGTGATAGCTTTCAAAGTTTGTAAATTGTTTTTGTTTTGTACTGGAATAAACCCAGAACTTCTCAATTGTTATAGTGAAACAAAATTACAGCTGAAAAGGAAAGACTTGCCAGTCAAGCGCATGGTTGGGACGCTGGCCTAGGATATGAGAAGTCCAAGTTCTTTTTTCTGCTTTCCCTAATTCAGAGCATCTTTTCATTCTGGATAACGACTTATTAAATGGAGCAGGAACCTGCACCTGGACTTCAATTAATGAGTGGGACAGCCATAGTATCTTCTGCACGGTCCTCTGGGAATTTCCCCAGGAAAAGAAGAGTGAAGGAGGAGGGAGATGGCATGCTACATGCTCTATTCCACTGGACACTTACAGCCTGTTTTTTCCCTCTGTGTAGTCCTCTTGTTTTCCTAAAAATTGGTTGAACAGGTCCAACTAATTCAAAAGTTACTAGGACAAACAATTGAGAATAAGCCAGCAGGACTGCATAAAGACTGCTAGTCTTAAGAATACACACTAAAAATTAAACAGGTTCCAGCTGCTACTCTGATACAAAAATTAAAAAAAAAAGTTTTATATCATAAAAAACCCCAAATGGGAGCATCTCTTGTTGTTTGCCACCCACTTCTTTCATTCAAGACTGCGTGATCTCCAGAGCTTGCACACACGTTAACACCGTGTTTAGGCACTTAAGGGAATGCAATTAGAGAATGTACTTTTTTGCAGTATATGATGGACCAAGTAAAAACAGGACTAAAAGTAACAGCTGCTGTGCAAGATATTTCATTTTATATTTCCAGCAACGTTACACAGTCACCTCTCATTCTTTTGCTTTCACAAATGTATTTTATGTTCCTGGTAAACATTCTCCCAGCCTACTCTTTGGTTATGCTTTTGTTCTTGACATAATAATCATACAGGTAAGTTTGTTGATGGAATCCAGAGGCTGGACTCTGGGTTTGCAGAGGTCCCTCTGAGTCTTTTATTCAAGACAGCTCCTGAACAACTAGAACTCCGATCCACAAACGACTTCTGAACTCACTGCTGGTCTTAAGCTCAATTTAGGTGATTGTATCTAAGACTGCAAGCCAAATACCATGCAAAATCTATAGGAGCCAACAATTTAACTGGTAAGCATCTCTGGGTGATAAGAGATGCCTTTAAAGCTAGTAATTTCAAATCTCACTTGAAAAAAGAGAAGATGCTCAGCTTATTATGTAATAGCCTTCGGCTTAAGGAAATTCAAATTCATAGCTTGTGCCTCTCAGAAAAGTGCTCTAGCCCTAGGTTAATGGTGGATCTGGTGTGGATTCTTTGGCTCTTTTGGTGAAGGTGAACCACTGTGACGAAGAACACAAGGCTACTAGTCCCAAAAGGGAAGCTCTAAGAGGCTGCATGACTGTCAGTCACTGTGCACTTACTTCACAAAGAGGAGTTCCTAGGTTATGTTCATCACTCCCAGGACTATTTATGCATGTCATACTAGGGATTCATTAAAGTACATTAACAATTCTGGAGGCAGAACAGAATTCTTGATGTCTTGAGACTGAATTTAAGGGTGAAATTCTGGTCTTAATAATAAATCCTATACATCTGCTTCTCACAGCTTTATTCTACTGTTTTAGATGCCACTAAACCCAGAGAGAAATCCCAACTTCTCAAAGACTGTTCTGCAATTTTTTTTATTGCTATAGCAGTACGCAACAGGCTCTTCCCAATGTGGGGAGGGCAGTCTCTCCTTTCCAGTCTAGGGACAGCTGGGTGACAAAATGGGCTACGTATTTCAACCAGAGCAGTACTACCTAACCAGCTGGCGATTCCTTTATGAAAAAGTCAGAAATATGGGGAGAAACAGGAAGCAAAAGATGGACACATCCTAAAAACTGTACTTTTGCATTAAAAGATAAAGTCCCGTCCAATTCTTCTCCTTCACGTAGCAAGACCTTCAAAGATGAAAAGAAATATGAATGCACTGAAGAAAGTTTATCTATATTCAGCACCTGACCACACAATGAAGCATTTTTTCTGGGTTCAAATTTATCAGCTACATGGTCTCCATGTAGCAGGAACATTTCCAGGATACAGTGGCTGCACAGATAACAAATAACCGCAAATGGGATATTCTGTACTACAAGCACGCAAGTACTGTGTCAAAGATTTATCATCATTTCTGATAATGATGAAAGTTTTGGATTTGGTTTTTTTTTTTTTTTTTTGTGAGGATGCTAACATACATGCAGCAGTATTTACAATAAGTCTTTCCAGTGAACCACTACAATAGGACCTGATAAACCAGAATAAAAAAGTAAATATCTACCAGGGGCTGAACATTGCCAGTATAACTTCTTCTGAAGTTTTGTAACTATTTTAGTAGTTGTGTATATATTTTAGAATAATTTCAAGCATTAAACATTGGTATAAACAAAGCTTACCCTTGAGAACATTCAACACGATGAGCACATCCAATGATGCTGAAAAAATTAGTCCAGCAATGCGGCTGTTGCAATACAAGTTCCATGCCTGTGCTTTGTCAACTACTGTCTGCCAAGACATCAGAAAACCAGATGCAAGAAAAGACTTGCATAAGGTAAGATGTGCCTATGCATCACTGTTTATTCCACAAGAGCCACAAGCAGAACAGTACTGTCTGTGCGTTCAAAATTCAAAAATTTTACTATAATACAGAAAAATTACAGTACTTTCCCACAAATTGAGATACTCTTCAAACAGTTTGCTGCTAATCATCCCTATCTAATTTTGAAAAGGTTTCAAGATCTGCAGATTAAGCTCTTGCGCTGGAAGAGAATCAGTAAAAATGAACTCATCAGTTGCCTTCCACTCCAGCCCCACTACTAATTACTACCTACCAATTCTGTCAGGGATTAGAAGTTCTGTAAGATGTTCTCAACTAGGAAAATTAAATCCATAAATTGGAACACTAACTGACACCAGTTCAAAGTGTCTGAAATCTAGAACACATCCTTTGCATATGACGGAGCACATGTTACACTTATGACAAGTTTTTCCTATGTTTTAGCTTCCATTCTTTTACAGTATTGATTATTTAATTGTAAAATCTGTAGAGCGGAATCAAATAATGGAATTACGCAGCATAAAATGGAAACAAACCTTTGCTATTGAGTCCTTCTCCAGATGAGCTCTAGAACCACAAGAAATAGCCATCTGGGTCTGCACAGGAATACAAATTAAAGAGTTATCGCTTAAACCAACATTTTCTGAAACAGTGGAATCTTGTGCTGAGAACTGTATAATAAAAAACTTCAAAGCAGTATACTTTTCTGCTTCCTGTAGCTGCACTTTTTCTACTGCTAGATTCCAAGGCTAAAATCAGTCTTTTCTACAATTAACAGATGATCTAAAGTTTATTACATTTCGCACATGGTGCATACAAATTGCTGCCATTTATTCAGGTCTGGTTTAGCTTACATCGTTCCTCTGTGGTATGCATACAATAAATGTGTTAAACAGTACAGATAAGCATTCAGCATTCCCAGGTACTTAATGTTATAATGTATGTTTCCCCTGAATATCGCACTGTGGAAGGGATAACAGGATAAAGTACTTGTTGCACTGATGTACCTTCAAACAAATAAAATGCCATGGTATCAGCCAAAATATAATCTCAATTTAAATCAAAAGACATGATCAAAACAAAAGGTTTAAAATTATTCTCACGCTACTACTTCTCACACGAAATCTCTCAAATCTACTACACTTGAGAGTGCGGGACTGGAGAACCAGCCGCTGCTGCCGCCTTGGTAGCGGAGAGCACCGGGGAAACACTGCCGCCCGACGGCTCCCGCGCCCGTGGGCCTGCACTCGCACAGGCGCATCCCTCGCCGCTCCCGCTGGAAGCCTGCACGTCGCTTCTGGCACTGCGGGAAACTAGCTACAAGTACCTCACTCATCTGCATTTAAGCAGCAAAAAACCTCTGTTCTTTCAAGTCAAGCACCCAAAAGAGAATGACTATGCAGGGAGAAGCTCTTGTTCCACAGGTTTTTGAATTTTTATTTACCATAAAAGTTTTTCCAAATACTGTCATTAAACTAACAACTCTGAGAAAAGAGAACCTCCATAAAATAGGGTGAAATGAAGATGCATCCTTAAAGGTATATAGGATGACATCAGATAAAAAGAAAATACAAAACAGTTAACAAAGAAAAAATTGGTTTTTAACTGAGTAGGCAACACATGGTATTTATACAGAGTAGAACAACTTCAAAGCAAGAATGGTAAATAGAACATTATGTACTGCATTGAAATAGGCACAGTGAATGCACAGGAGGTAAGAACTCTGTGGAAGCTACCTTCTGACAGCCCATTCTTGCAGCTTCTAAGCTCACACCTATGTCTTCAGACTTACACCTAGATCTTCAACCAGATCTCAAAAAACTCAAGTTGAAGAGAATTATAAAAATCAATCTGTATGCACGCATATTAAACCAAAACCATGAGAATTTATACTCACAGGCCATGGCTGAAGATTTTTTAGACCTTCTTCTACTTTTTCAATATCTGCAAATTTTGTAGCTCCATCTGCATCAGCCATAAGAATTTTTCTCCCCCGAGAACTAAAGACACCCTGCAATCAAAATAGTCAATGAAAATCAACACCTTTGAAATCAGTATTTGTCTTAAGCTATCTGCAAGACACTCCAAAAACCTAATGTAGTAACTAGAGCAGTGGTATCTCAAAGATTCAACCCAACAGGTGAGTCTTAATATTCTGCTACTAACAACAATTTATCAATTTATACTGTAGTAACATCTAGAGACTTCACACACTGAGTAGTGTCCCACAGTGACAGACAATGCATGAACACAAAAGGTTAACAATCCCTCTCCAGAGAAGCTTGCAAACTAAAAGCTTTACAAACCAAAATCCGAGAGACAAGTTGCTACAGTCAGCTATACAGGGGAGCACAAAGAAGCAGTGATTAGCAGCTGCCACTGCACCGGGTAGCTTTTCTTTGTCAACTGAGCTATGGAAAGGAGGATGCAGCACTGTTTCAAGAGAATTCAAGAGATAATCTTAAATTAGTTTTGAGGAATAAGTCTTAAGTCACAGTATCACTGCGAAACATTTGTGATGCACAGGTCTTAGCCTGTTTTGGCATACTCTTGGTCAGACATCTCTGACAATTTTTGAAGGGGTCCAGACAGGAAAACAGTTAGCAGTGGGTTTGCCAAAAGTACTGTCGTAACCAAGCATGTGTGATTTTGGAAAAACCTGTCAAGGAAGTAGTAGTATATACATCCACTCTACACTCTGCAGTGCAAAAATATATCACACAGAGAATCGTTCTCCTTCTCTTGGAATAAATTCAAAATTATATCCCTTACAAAAGCTCTATATGTTCTAATTTAACGTTCTCTCCATTTGCTAGAGTTACTCATGTTTCATTAAAAAAATTAAACTGACATATTAAAGATAGAACTTAAAACACAGATAAAGACAGTCACTGATAACCCATAAATGATACCACCCTTTTTCATAAAAGTAAGGTGTCATTCATCTTAGGAAAAAATGTTCCTTCTAAATGTGTAACAGCTATTTTATTTTTAGAACATGATGATTTTATGATAATACCTATCTGAAAATTAATATGTGAAAGCATAAACTGCGCTGGTTCTACTATGGAGTGCGGGTGATAGCAGGGGACTTCAGTAAACACAAACTTTGCTGGATGAGGGTGTTTGTTCATTAGCCATTTTTAAAACCGTAACTATGACCTGGAAAGCAATGTTTGCAAATTTAGCTGTATTTTCTCTACAAAAGCTTTACTTTAATGTGTAAAGGTGGTTTTTTTTGGTTGATTTTTTTTTTTTTTTTAAACACAAGCCTATTTCTAAGAACTAACAGGAACATGAAATTCAAGTCTTAACTTGTTTTTTTCTTTTGAATTCCCATATAAAAAAATTCTTTGTTATTGATCTTCCTGGCAAGAAAATACTGTTTCCAAGATCTAAAACAAGCTTATTTTGAAAAGAGTTTTTACTTTAATTTATAGAACCTGTACTCAGTTTTCTGATAATCATTTTGTTAATATATTGAATTCAGAATGTCAATCAGCACAGCTCTATCTTCTGCATATTTGGACACAGATAGTTCAGACAGAGAAGGAGATGAAAGTATCAATTACCATCCTGACTGCTCCTCCTTTCCCTCGATTTTTTACCAAAGAAAGCACTCGCACTTTGTCGCTTCCATATTTCTTGCAGTACTTCATTGCAACCTGATAGACACACAAAAAACCAGCATAGAACAAAAAGAGGAATCAAGGTAGAAGTTTACATTTGCTCACCCTTTTTTAAAAAAAAATTAATAGCGCAGAGCTATAACCACTTCAGTCGGCACAAATACATTGCCAATGTTTGCTGGAGTCTGTTTGGGAAAATAAAAACCAGTTCATGGTCAACACAAGAAGACTGAAGAAGCTAGGCATGTTCAATAAGAACACGATATTCCCCCAAGCAATTCTAACCCCCATTCACCCAAGTCCAGAAAACTCAATACTAATGTAATTTATATCACACTACTACAGACCTTTTATACCAACGCCAATAGTTAATCAAAGAAAAATAATTTTCTACTACTGCTACCTATTTCTCACTTGTCTTGCTGCTATCTGTGGTTTTAAACAAAATTTCAGTGATCTAAAATCCCATTCACACTGCAAGGATGTGCACATTTTGTTCCTTGTTGTGGGGAAGAGAAAGTATGAGTTTTCTCCTCTAATTTTTTCTAAAGGTTGTCTCAAGTCCTTGTAAGTCCAGAGGCCCATGGCCATAGTGTGCTCGGTCAGAAATGACGCTAGAAGGAATGCAAAGCAGTGGAAAAATATATATGAGCAACCCTTAATGGACAAGCTTAAGGAAAGTAAATGAAAAGGCAGCATTCATTTTAGTAGCTAACTCAAACATCTTCCAAGCAGTAGTAAAAAAAACCCTCAAGCTGGTCAGCCTTCCTTTCCAGCGACATACATCAAAGTTGAAGCAGAAGAATGCAGAACTATTTTGAAAATATTACTACTGGCATGGGGATTTTTAAATGAACAATGCCATGAAGGGTATGGGAAAGAGCTATACAAGATGTCAGCTGTTCTGTCAATCATAATATAAATCAGCTGTTTTGAAAGGCTTTTAGCTTCCGCAAGTTCATATTCACATCACTATGCACATGTAGAACATTTCATAAGAAATTTCTTGAAGTTAAGATTAGAATTTTTAGAATCTCAGCTGCAGGAAAATGGCTGTCACAGCCGCCAATCAAGAATACTAGTATTTGCAAAAGAATTGTATGTGTATGCATGTGTGGATGTGACATCCACAATGCATATAGGACAATGACAGAAAGTATTCAGAAACACAGATTTTAATTGTCAACAACTTCAAGTACCAAAATATAAATGTAAAACATTGTTATATTCCACAAATCCAGTACAAAAATTCATACCTCTGATTACTTGGTAAGACACTTCTTTTTCTTACCTTTGTAGTTTGATCTTTACTACCATCATCAACCACTATTACTTCATAAGTGAATGAAGGATCTCGTTTCTTGAAAATAAAACCAGAAAGAATGCATTTCATCCAATTTCTTAAGTAGGTAGTAGGTCTTTCAAACATCAGCATTCTTTTCTCCCTAGCAGTTTTTAACTCATTCATGGTTGCCAACAGACATCAATATGATGTAGTAAATTTGTTAAGACGGCATAATTAAAGAATTTTGCCACATTTGATGTGTGTTCCATTACATCGGCTTGTCATAGTTTTCCTCAGCTACCATCTAGAACTGAAAAATCAATTTAGTTGTAAAAATGAAAGCTCAGAACAACATCACTGTTAAGAAAACCCAAACAAAACAAAACCCACAAACCTTCACAATGGGCTTCTTACCCAGAGAACAAATCCTAATGAAAAACAGATGCTTAAGAAACTTGTTGGAACAAACCAAGATTTAGTTTAGAAACCTAAATGTATGGTTAATCCTTAATCTCTGCCTTGGAGAGATATCATGCATACAAAGATTCTTCATCATATAGTAGTATACTAAATTTTTACTTAATTTAAAAATACCTTCCAGCATTCAATCTACAAATAACTGATAAGAGACAGAAGCATTACTTCTAAGTGACTAAGTAATACTGTTTAGCATACACCACAATAACAAAGTGAATATATCACTGACTTATGATACGTAGTACATAGAAAAATAATGAATTTTGAATGCAAAATGAAAATACCTGTCTTTTTTCTAGATAATCCAAAGCTTCATCCATCATAAGAGGTACTAGAGAAAAGGTGGAGGAGGTCAGGTTAGTAGATTATAACAGGCAAAGCACCAAAAAGCACCTGCACAGGCAAGCTGACACAACCACAAAGCAAAGCTGAGCAAATTGCCTCTTTCATATAACACTACCTTCAGTAAACAAGCTTAGCACCTGCAACTCTAAGTCCTGTCCTTTCTGAATATAAAAAGAACACTGAAGAAAATCACACATGTAAGACAGGATAAAAACATTTCTTCTGAAGATAAGAACCAACTTTCCATTTTGAAATATGTAATTCTCTACACAGTATTAAAGGAAAATAAAAAAAATCATTCTCCACGACTGACCCTGCAAACCAGCACTGGCTTTATCTATTTAAGCAAGCTGACAGAGAAGGCAACAAGAGAAATTCCTAACACTAGTCAGTAACATGCCCTCTCTTACTAAGGCTGCTGGCCATGATGCTTCAGCTAACGAACAGGTGCTACTTTTGCAGCTGATTTATCTGCAGGTTAGAAAGACATTCAACCTTACGGTTGTCTTTGCAGTGTATGTTCATTTGTGAGCACATCTCAGGTGATTACTCTATCTCCAAAGACAGAGAGCAATTAAATGAAAATCACATGAAGCATATTAAGACCTTGCTTACTGAAAACAGGTATTATGTATGAGAATCAGGACTGAGGAATGCACTGGACCTGAGAAAGGGCCAGGCCTACCTTGTGTCCAGATACACTTTATTTGTCAACATCTCTCTTAATGGAATCCCAAACAGCTCAATATTTTCACTCACCAACAAAAGGAATGACAATGTATGCTACTACGTCAACCCCAAGTACAGCTTTAGAGCTTGATTATTTCTATTGCATCTGAAAGCCTTCACTTTTTAGTATCAGGTACTCAGATATATGGCCAAGTCAAACAGAAACCCATGAGATCATCCTTCTTTCTGCTTGTCTGAAGCTGCTGCTGTTGTTTACAAAGTGGGAAGCTCTCAAATCAATTTTAAAAGTCTTTCTACTTCTTGCCTACAGCATTTACAGGGGCAATGAGCAGCCATTCTGTTGGACTTCATTAAAATAAAGTGGGTTCTTACAAGTGCCCCATGCTATTTTTAGCAGCAGAAATCAAGTTACACAGTGCCTTAATTTTGAAATTCAATGTACTTGGACTGTTTTCTGGAAACTGTGTCCAGAATCAGCTACATAATCTGGCCTGCCAGAATCTACTGCTAACATAAACTGACCTCTGCATTATTAGAGTAACAACAGATAGATTTTCTTCTTTTTCTCAAAACAAGAAAAATCTTACACCGCTCTTCCTCATTGTATGAAGGCACAACAACAGAGAGTTCCCTTGTAGGGGGATCATGTATGCTTGGCACAGATTCTTTCCTGCCTTCAGCATTTACGAAGAATTTCTCTTTTTCGTGTCGGTGAAGGGTTGGCATTTTTCTGGCAGTTACATGAGCAATCATACAAATCTGTGATGAAAAAGAAATGAGAAAAATCATTGAGCATTCTATTAAAGGTTTACCTAGCTGTTGAACGTGCTACAAGGGGCAACCAACTATATTTCATTAATAAGGTGGTTGTCCCTCAAGCGGGGTTCGCTACCCTGTATGCAATAAGCCAATCCCACACACAGAGACGAGATACTTGTTTATTCCGTGTCTGTGCAGAGATGGGTGCTAGGTGGTAACTCCACAAAGATAGCACAGCTCAGTTAACACACGGTAAGCATTTTATACATCCCGAGCAACAGTTATCAGTACTTTTATATCTACGTTTATTCATCCTTGCTTCTATTGGTTCTTGCAATGCCTCTTCTTCACTTAAAGCCCGTGTCTTTTCTTTTTACTGCGCATGTTCAGTGGGGAAGGGGCTTTGTTGGGTAGGGGGCTTTCCTGCCGGTGGGTGGGGTTTTTACTATGCTAATTAGAATAGGTCAGACTACTCTAGAGGAATTTGTCTCAAACAATGGGATTAATGGGTAGCTCTATCTGGTTCCGAGGATGTACCTCCTCACTTATCTCACCAGAGCCTTCCTGGGACTCATCATCCTTGCCGCCTTTAAACAATGTCAATGTTAGATATGGATCTGATTAGACTACATTTCCTCCCTTTGAGACTATAGAAGAGGAACTTCACTGTAGTTTCTCTTATATTAGTCTCACCTTTTCATAGCTTTGTTTTCCAATTGTGGAACAATATTTCCAAAAAACACTGTATTATTACATAAACACAAACAAAAATTAATATAGCAATCATTAAGACACCTAATAACTTCTTCACCTACAGACTAAGGTCAGGAATCCAGGAAGTTAACCATTTGAATGTTTCCTCAAATCCATATGAAGTGTCATCTTTCTCTATTTCATGGAGCAATGTGTTAACTGAGGCGTGCTAGCTTTGTGGAGTTACCACCTGGCACCCATCTCTGCCCAGACGTGGAATGAACAAATATCTCGTCTCTGTGTGTGGGACTGGCTTATTGCACAGCGGGTAACGAACCCGCTTGAGGGATAACACACAGAGCCATTGAAATCAATGGCACTGCTCGTGACCAGTCAGCCATAGGTGCTTGCAAAACTGAGGCTCTGATCATTTTCATGCACAGCTAAAATAAATCTGTAGAACTTGGGTTTTGGAGTACTTTTACTTGGGAACACCATACGCGTGGTACTACAGAGGGGCAGCAGAATTTCACTTCCCAGGTGCCGAACTTCTCCAACTCGCACTGTATCCCAGTCAGTCAGAAACACGCAGGACTCCCGGACGGTGACCGTGAAAGCGCGTTACCAGGTTATTTTACAAGACGTACTTCAAGGACGAAATGCTCCGGTTTTATCCCGTTTACAAGGCGTTTCACCCCACGCCTTGCGAAAACACACTTCCCGCACAAAACCACACACAAGCACAGCCCCGCCAGCTGCTGCAGAAACGGAGCCAGGTGCGACCCGCGCTGCCGGCCAGCCCGGGCCAGCCCTGCCGGCGCTGTGGGCTCCCCGGGCCCGCTGCAGGCCTCCAAGCCCCCCCGGCAGGCCCGGCCCCGGCCTGCGCCCCTGCCCCACACAGCGGGGGCGAGGACAGGGCGGCCCCGCGTACCGCCCCCGCCCTGGAGGCCCCCCGGCCCCGCGGTGACCGCGTCGCGGCTCTCACCAGGACGAGGAGGAGGGCGGCCAGGGCTGCCAGCACCGCCGCGGCTTCGGACAGGGACAGTGGGAGCGCCATAGCCCCCGGCCGGCGCAGGGCGGCGGCGCGGGGCGGCGCCCTATCGCGCAGCGACAGCGACGCGGAAGCGAGCGCTTCACCGCCCGCCGCCAAGAGGGGCCGCTCCGCCCGCCGCGTAGCGCCGGAAGCCGCCGGCGCCCCCAGGCGGCAAGGACCCGCCAGCGCCGCCGCCCCTATTGCCGCCGCCACCGCCGCCAGGCCGCCGGCAAAGGCTTCCGGCCGGCCGGGTTCCCGGACGGCAGCACATCCGGGACGGCGGCGGCGCCGCCATGGCGACGGCTTTCAAGTAAGTGACGGGCCTGGTGGCCGTTGTCCCCCGCTTCCGCGGCGCTGGGGTGTCCCGCCCGCTCCTCGTCCCCGGTGGCCGGCGGGCGGGCGGATGGGCGCCCCTCTGCCCGCTCTTGAGGGCCGAGGCAGCGCCGCCACGGCGCCGCGGGGACCGTTGGGGCCTTTACCCCGTTAGCACCGCGGCCCTGCGCCGTCCCTAGCAGCGTGCGCCTGGAGGGGAGAGGGCTGCAGCCGGCTCTCTTTAACTGTTGTCGTGTTCTTTACCGTGCTGTTTCCCGCCGCCGTGTGACCTGCACGTGCGGCCGCCCGTTCCAACGCCTGCTTTGCGGTAGGCGCCGGCGCTGGCTGAGGTAACCCCGCGTTACCGGCGGCGCTGGGTCGCGGGTGGGTGTCGGGGGCTCCCCGTGGAGCTTCCTGCTGGACACCCCAGCGCAGGACGCCTCGTGCCCATGGCGCTGGGTGCCGGCTCCCCTTTGGGGCATCCCAGTACCGGAAAGATGCGGGCAGGCGAAGGCACGGCCAGCGGGGAGCTGCCAGAGTGCTGAGGGGGCTGGAGCCCCGAAATGTGCGAGGAGGGGCTGAGCGAGCAGGGTTTGTTCAGCCTTAAAAAGGCACGGTGAAGCGCAGGGGATCAGTAAGGCCTTAAGCTACCTAATAGGGTGTGGATAAAACAGAAGAGGTAAACCGTGAATACAGGTTGAAACATGATTCTGAATAGATACTGGGGGGGAGGTCACGGTGAAGGGTGGTCATCCAGGGAGGGGGTGGTATCTCCATCCTCAGAGACAGTCAGTGCAGTTGGACAAGGCCCTGAGCGATATATCTGCTCTGTGTGGACCTGGTTTGGGTGAGGGGTTGGACCCAACAGCCTCCAGAGGCCCCGCCAGCCTGAACTGTCCCATGGTTCCTGGGGCATTAAAAGTGGAGGGGGGCAGCCTTCTCTGTCGAAGGGAAGAGGTACAGGCAGAACGAGTTTAGTGAAGCATTACAAGGAGCTTAGAACAGTAGGGAATTCGTGCTCCTTTTAGAATCGTAGAATGGTTTGCATTGGAAGGGACCTTCAAAGATCACCTAGTCTAAACCCCGTGCCGTGGGCAGGGACATCTTTTGCTCGATCAGGTGGCTCAAAGCCCCATGCAGCCTGACCTTGAACACTTCCAATGATGGGGCATCCACAGCTTCTCTGGGAAACCTGTTCCAGTGTCCCTGCTTCTTCCAGATTTACGGCTTAAACGTGTGAAACAAGATTTAGCAAGTTCTCTTACATGAATTGGAAGAGAACAGGCTGTTGGGGTTATAAAACAGTAGTACAGGACCAACATGTGGGGAACCAACATGCTTGCCATCGTGAGTTGTGATACGCCTATATGTTAGTTTGCATTTTGAAAAACTTGCCTTTTCCAGTTATCCTTTTTTTTCTTTTCAGAGGTGTTTATTTTAACAAAACTGGGAAGGCTTTGTGCAAATATTGATGACACTTTTATTAGTATTTTTTACTTTAATGTTAATGAAATACGAATACACAAGCACTGTTAGTAGTATATAATTAATAATAAGCATTAATTATTTCTCAGTTGAAGCACTGCATGAAACATGTTTCTTAATTTTACATTTTCTTACAGATTCTAAGAAAAACTGTAACATTTCAAGACTGTAAAATTGTTTTAAACCATTTTGTACATGTGGATGCAGTCCTTGAATTAACAAATATTTCAGGCACTGTAATAAAATTACCCTTTCTGCATTTCTTCAGAAACATTCTACACCCTTGTCTCAATAAACACTCCTTTTGAATTAAAGCTAGTCAAGGTTATTGATGTGAAAGCTAGTAGTTTGTGTTAGATGCATGTGCAGGCAGGTTCCTTGTAAGGAAGAAGCATTTTGGAAGTGAATGTAGGAAAACATCTTTTTCTTAGATCAGTTTAGAGTTTCCTCATCTATCTGTAACCATATTGCTAAGCAGCTTTGCCAGTCATCTTGATTCTCAAATTATTTGTTGTTGTAGATTGGTGCTTGCTTATCTTTTTTGCTATGTCTTACCTACTTGGGAGCTTGCATGTGAACTTCTCTTTCTGTTTGTTTTAGAACGGTGGAACCATTGGAATATTACAGAAGGTTTTTGGTGAGTGAAACATGGTATGCATGTATAAATTACTTGTAATCAATGTTTTCTTGATTGCTTCTGCTTTTTTAATTCGTCTGTATGGAAACCTGAAACTATAAGGGAAAAACAAAAAACTCACTGAGGAAGGGAGAAGTGGTCATACTCTTCAGAACATGTTTTTCCATCTGTCTGTGGCATTGATGCTACCACAGGTTGTGTCCGTGTTCAACTTGATGGGTAAATGCTTCCCTTGGCCTCGAAAGGAATGTGAGTTAAATTTGACCAAAATGGTGATGCAGGTTTGTGTCTAGTACAAAATTATGTCAGACCACGCTTTTAGATGCTACTAAAAATAAATAATAGAGAATATCGCTGCTAACCATGCTCACCGTAACTCTGAAGGAAAACTGACTTTTTGGTATATTAATAGTCTATCCATTACTAAGGTAGTATCGACTTAAACATGGGTCCAGTATTATTGCAGTCAGTTTTGCTTTCCATAATTGAACTAAAAGTCTTTGCTTTTGAGAAGCTTGAAATTGTGATGAATAATAATTCAGATCTAACATGATGGTGAATTGGTGCAATTTCTAACTTAGGGTTCAGGTATTGTACAGCTTCTGACTGACAGTATTTGAACACTGGGATATTTTTAGGGGGGTGTTTTGTGGTGGTTTTTTTTTTTTTTTTAGTTCACCCTAACATTAATTTTAGGAGCTCCACTAGGTGGGGATGGGGGAAGAGGAATTGCCTACAAAATCTAAACAATGCAGACAGGTAGAAACTCTCATTTTAAGGTATCAGTGAGTATTCATTCTTGGATGATATTCTGAATCTAGCCTGTAGTACTTACTCTTGAGACAATCAATCTAGTGTTATATTTATTTTCTAAATAAATTACAATAAAATTAAAAAATAGGGTTTTTTTGCCAGCCTACAACCACAAACTACATATCAGTTGATGAAAAACTGTCTAGAATGTGGTTGAGTTTTCCCTAGCATTTTGTAGCTGCATATTTCTGCTAAAAAGAAGAAAATACTGCTTTATATGAACTCCTATAGCGTAAATAGTGGTGTGTTATTTAATAAAATACGTTTTCTAATTTGAACTTTGTAATTTTTGTTTAGAAAGAGAACTGTCGACCCGATGGAAGGGAGTTAGGTGAATTCCGGGCAACCACTGTCAACATAGGCAAGTGCTTATTTGGAATAATAATAATGGGGGAGATATTATTAATCTCATATTATAATAGTGACCTTAATGACTTGTTAATCAGGTTTCTTGGTTCTTGCATTTTGAAACAAGAAAGAGGAAGGATTTTTATTTATAGTTTCAACAAGCATTAAAGAGAATGCACGGTACGGTAATATATTTGAGCATTGTTATTCAGTCCTGCTCCTGGGCTGGTGTGCACAGTGTAATTATTCAGTTGTGTTCCTGGGCTGGTATGCACGGCACAGTTTATGTGGTCGTGGAGCTTGTCTCTTTCTAAGATCAGCAGCGTATGTAATAGATGCTGAAGGCAGTGTCTAAGTGTATACTGACCAGCGCAAAATTGATGCCCTAGCATCTTGAAAGAGGCAGTGACTCCTGGCTTCTGCTTTGTTCTGAGCTTGATCAGCAGCTGTCTCAAGCAGAGGCAAGATACCTCTTATGCAGTGAGCAGCAGCACCTTACCTGCCTCTCTTACACCTTGTAATTTCTAAAAGTAAAATACAGGTTAGCATACCAGCACAGAATAGTTGCTGATTATTGCTCAAACTTGACACAGCAGGTCTCTTCCATTGTACAACGCTGCCTTCCATTAGGTCTTGCTGTAAGTCAGCCAGAAGGTGGGCTTACAGTAACAATCTATGATTTCTGGTTTAAAAAAGTACGCCAGGGATCAATACTGAGTCCAGTCCTGTTCACCATCTTCATTAATGATCTGGATGATGGGGCAAAGGGTACCCTCAGCAAGGTTGCAATGACACCAACCTGGGAGGAGTGGCTGGTATGCCAGAGGATTGTGCTGCCATCCAGAGGGGCCTCGACAGGCTGGAGAAATGGGCTGACAGGAACCTCATGAACTTCAACAAGGAGAAGCACAAAGTCCTGCACCTGGGGAGGAACAACCCCAGGCATCAATATATGCTGGGGGCCACCCAGCTGGAAAGCCACTTGGCAGAAAAGGACCAGGGAGTCCTGGTGGACATCAGGGTTAAATATGAGCCAGCAATGGGCCCTTGTTGCAAACAAGGCCAATGTTATCCTGGGCTGCACTAGGCAAAGTATTGCCAACAGGTTGAGGAGGTGATCCTTCCCCTTCATCCTCCCCTGGTGAGGCCACACCTGGAGTGCCGTGTCCAGTGCTGGGCTCCCCAGTACAAGAGAGACATGGACATACTGGAAAGAGTCTGACAAAGGGCCATGAAAATGATGAAGGGACTGGAGCATCTCTCCTGTGAGGAAAGGCTGAGAGAGCTGGGCCTGTTCTGCCTGGAGAAGAGAAGGCTCAGTGTATATATATATCAGTGTATATAAATACCTCAAGGGAGGGTGTAAAGAAGACAGAGCCAGGTTCTATTCGGTGGTGCCCAGAGACAGGACATGATGCAATGGGCACAAACTGAAACACAGGAGGTTGCCTGTGAACATGAGGAAACACTTTTTCACTGTGAGGGTGACCGAGCACTGGCAGAGGTTGCCCAGAGAAGTTGTGGAGTCTCCCTCCCTGGAGATATTCAAAAGCCATCTGGATACGGTCCTGGGCAACCAGCTCTAGGTGGCCCTGCTTGAGCAGGGGGGTTGGACCAGATGACCTCCTGCGGTCCCCTCCAGCCTCAACCATTCTGTGTGATTGACTGTTTAATACAGAGATTCTGTTCCCACCCTGGATTTATCAAGGCTTTGCTTACCGTGTGTTTAGTATAAAATGATGGAAAGTAAACACTTTGGGAAGGGGGATGTTAATTAAAGCCCTTTGGATGGAAAAATAGATTTCATTGAACAGCACTTTCTCTTTTCAGGTTCAATTACAACCGCAGATGGTTCTGCCCTGGTGAAGTTAGGAAATACTACAGTGATTTGTGGAGTTAAAGCGGTATGGTTGGTTTTTATTTTATTTTAGCAGTTAGCTGAATTTGTGCATTCGTATTTAGACTGAATCTCCTGCAGAGTTACAATAATATGCCAGTCAGACACAGTCTTTCACCTGAGTTACTTTCAGACATGAAAGTTAATATATAATTTGTCTAATCCTACCTGTATAGTCTGAGAACATGTATTTTTGTGGTGTGTAATGTGTATGGGGAAAGATATATACAAAAATAAAGTCTTTGTTATTTCTAGATAAAAGCTATATAATTGAAGAGTTACTGAATATTGATCAATAAGTGCATTGGTAATTAGTTGGCTGGACTATTAAGTGCCTTATAGCCCCAACTTTACTGCTGGCCTGCCATGAACTGTGAGACAAATCACTGCATGTCCCTGTATTGAGTTTTCCCACAGAAAATACAGACAGGGACTGATTAAAAATGGCTCTTGTAAATCTCTTTGTAGTGATAACTGGCAAGAAAATGACCATTCATATATAGAATAGCTGGAAAATATTTTTGTACAAAATTCAGCTCTTCATTTTTGTCTTCTTTTTTTCTCCAGGAACTTGCTGCACCTGCAGTAGATTCTGCTAATAAGGGATATATTGGTAAGCTTTTCAGTATGGATCTTACTCAGATCTTGTATTGCTTCAGCCAAAAGGCTGTAATGATGGGACAGATTGTGTTGTGAAGACTTCTTAAAAGAATGAATTTGGGTAAAATTGTATTACTTTCCTTAAGATCTGTTTCCAAATTGACATATAGGCAGTGGTATTTTAGAAATTTCAGAATTCCCCCTGCTCTGCTTGTGCGTTTTCCATGTAAAGCTACCTTCTTATTGCTGATTCCAGTCCAGGCTGAAAACAAACCTGCAGCAGGGGGAAGTATGCATGTTAAGAGGGGGAAGGTAGTTCATCTATAAAAGATTGTGGCATGCGAGGTTGTGCAAAGGCGCATTAACTTTTGTCTTGAAGTCCCAGTAGGCAAAAAATTTAACTCTTAAAAACAGTGAAATAAACCCTGTTTATTTCTCGGAGAACTAGAGAAGTCCCATGGGTACATCCTCACTCCTGTTTGGAGTTTCTTTTGAAATAAAATAATTCTGTGGAACTGAGAGCTTAGACTAAATCCCCTTTTTATAAGGCATCTCCAAAGTACGTTGTTTTCAGTGAACTTGATTATGCTTAGTTTTTTTTTCACAAATGTTTATGCATGTTTTTGCATCAGGTCTAAAGCATCGGGTTTTAATGGTTGATGAAAAGCAGATAGCATAAAGTAAAGTCAGGCAGTGGGATGAAAATGCTGTTGGTTCTTGATCTACTTAAGAATGCTTAACACTTTAAGAAGAGTTTGTGTGGGGTCATGATATTCATATCAGGATTACAAACAGAAAATGGTAGTTAGGAGTATGTGCTTTTCCATGGAATATATAGTTTCTGAGTACAGAGTACTACAAGATACAAACTCATGCGTAACGTTATTTTTGAGGGGAGTACGAAGGCTTGGTTGAAAAATTCTTGGTCTTGTCTTTCATTTGAAGTACATAAGAGGGCATTAAGAGTGTATATTGTCTTATTTCTATTTTTCATACCCCATTGCCTGCTTTCTTTAGTTTATGACTAATGATTCTTGCTACCTAGTTCCAAATGTAGAACTGCCATCCCTCTGTTCAACGAGGTTTCGCTCTGGACCACCTGGTGAAGAGGCTCAAGCAGCAAGCCAGTTCATTGCAGATGTGATTGAAAAGTAAGAATCATCTTAATGCATTTAAAACACAAACAACCCTGCAAGACAATTTTCTATTTCCTGGCTTACTCTCTTATTTTATTTTAGTTCACAGATAATAGCGAAAGAAGATCTATGTATTGCAAACGGCAAGGTGAGTTGTATCTCAAAATGAACATGGATATACTAGCAAGATCACAGTGTTGAGACGTTAAAGGAGGTATTTGGGGTTATAGCTTGTTTTGTTGTTGTTTTTGCATGTTAGTCTTCATAGCTTGGTTTACATCTGAAGTGTAAAAATTGTTTGATGTAAGTAAGTTAGTACGTTTGTTCATGTAGCCAGATTTTCTTAGATATTGCACCATTTGCTTAGCTGCTGTAACATCTCACATGTGCAAACCTTTTTTGATAGCTTGCTTGGGTGTTATACTGTGATATCATATGTCTGGACTATGATGGAAACATTTTGGATGCCAGTGCCTTTGCTTTATTAGCAGCATTAAAAAATGGTAAGTCTTCTCTAGAGCAAGAGACGCTCTGATTAGTGTTGCTTGGAGAAATACATTAGTTTTGAATCATGATGAATAGGTAACTGGTTCACAATTCCTTAAGACTGCTTTTTTCCTGTCATTTGAATGCTAAATTACTAAAATGCAAATACGAAGTGGAAATGATGGTATGGATGCCATAGATGTGTAACACCTGGGGAGTAGGATCTTTTCGCATGTGTATTATTGCTTTCTTATAAGACTAATAGCTGTTCTGCCATGTGTTCTTCTGTGTCAGAGATCTGAATCTTTCAGCAGTGGTTTATAAACAACTTTAATGTCTAGATCAGGGTCTTACCTTGTTAATGTATTTTGTGTAGGCAGAATAAGTTGTTGGGGGCTTTGCTTATTTGTCACAACAGAATATTCCTAGCTTAATGCATTGTAGTTTGAAAAAACTGTTTTCACGCATGCAACATACGGATTGATTATTCACAGGTATGTGGGTTATAAATGCACGTAGGAGGCAGTATAAAGGGAAGCTCACAGCAAGGCCTCCTTTTCTAACTGAATTGCTTGCCTTTGAATTCCTACAGCTACTTTGCCCTTGACTTTCCTGTCTCCAACACTGTATGGGTTGTCAGAGCAAGCGTTATCTGAAGATCAGATTGCACGGATTTTTGTATGTCCAGTAGGCTTTTTGGGGAGAAATACTTTTCGTTAAATATGACTCTAAAGGTATTGTAATTATATGGCATTTTGGAAGCAGAAAATGCTTCTGTGTAAGGAAGAGTGTTAGCTTGAGGAGAATACTTTCTTGAATAGGTAGTTCTAAGCTAAATGCTTTCCTCGAATTCAAGAAATTTTGTGTACAGAACACCAGTAATGTAGCCAAAACTCTATCCTGATCTGTTTTCAGTGGCTTACCAATATGGTAAAAACAGCTTAAATATTTCAGTAGTCTTGGACATCTCTAGGCCTACTAAAACCAGCAATGTTTAATATTATACCATTGTCATTTTTTCATCTCTTCAGTACAATTGCCATCAGTTACTATAAATGAAGAAACTGGTTTATCAGAAGTTAATTTAAAACAGAAGAACCCTTTGATTATCAGAAAGCATCCAGTTGCCACATCATTTGCTATATTTGATGAGTAAGTTCATAACCGTTTTGTACTTACGAAAACAACTGTATATGTAAAAGAAGTGAAAGACAGAGAATGCAACCAATGATGTTTCTGCACTTCTTACGCACTTCTGCTAGTGAAGAATGTGCAGTCTCGGGCAGTGCTGTTCCACTTGATCTTAAATCCACGACCTCTCTTGTTGAACTGACCTGTAGTTCTCTGATATGAATGAGTACGCAGAACAAAACGAAGTCTGTCCAACTTCTTCCTGTGACTTAAAGCAGAACTGGTTCCCAACCAAAAAGATATGCTGAAAAGTACGGGAATAGGTATTGTTTTATGTTTTTGCAGGATGTTACCACTGCAATTAATGCTTTAGAAGCCTATGTAAGTAACTGACATAAAATGTGGTAGTAGTTTTTGAACAGCTTATACCAAGGATTTAGTCCACAGAGGAAGTAAGAAGTAATGGTGCAGTTAGAACAACAGAACCTCTGGATAACTGAAAACATAATTACCCAAGATGAAGTATATGACCAGCACTCTTAAGTCATTGTTCATGTAGGTAAAGAATCTGATTATGAGAATTCAGAATAATCACATCTGGTAACTTGGCTCCTCACCTGATATTGTTTACTGGCCCTTCATTAGTCCAAGTATGTGTTCTGCTGCTGTTTATAAGAAATGCAATTATTTATGGTGGTAATCATTTGAAAAGTAGAAAATGGCAAATAAGATGATGCTCACTGTGCTATGAATCTGGTTTAAGATTTGGGTATATTTAGAGACATCAGGGGTTTATGGCACATTAATCTGTATTCGCAGAAATGATTAATAGGCCCTTTCATTCAAATATGAGATGGGGCGGGGGGGAGCACTAAACTCAAATGTTGACCAAGTAATTACCAAAATAATTCAAAGCAGAAAGTTACCAGTACTTTAGAGTGCTTCTTTTAATTGCTTTAATACCAGTTCTTGTGGGTCTGAAGTTTGATGTAGGCTGAAAGTGAGTTTGGATAGCATGATAGGTAAACAGTTGTCAGTAGGATATTATTTGCACACAAATCACACATACTTACCAACAGACAAAAAAGTTGCCTTTGAAAGAAGCTTTCAGTAAGAGTCTGTTGGGCTTTGTTCCCTTCAGTGAAACTTTCCAACAGTGAAAACTGTTGCATCAAACAAGTTACTTAAGTCTCCCTTTAGCTCCTAAAACTAATATTGAGGGGGTGTGTGGCTGTGTTGTGTGGTTTGGGTTTTTGTTTTTGGTTTTGTTTTTTTAATTCTGGTTTATTAGTTTTTCTACAGCTGTTGACACAGCATTCTAAGTAATATGCTTTACATACTCTGGCTTCCAGAGACATTTTTCTTCTGCGTAAAAGCTCTCCTTGAATAAATAAAACTTCTGGGTTGCTGGATAGTGTGGCCGTGGGCTAGGAATGCTGGTGCAGAGCACTGTGCAGCTCCACAGCTGGCTCCTGTACGTAAATAATAGTTCTGGTGCATCAAACTCTCCATGTGTGCCCAGTCCTTATGTCATGCAAAAGGCCGATGCTGCACAGTGCATGTGGGTAGAATTAATAAAGCAGTATTTTTGAGTAGCATAGCTACAGACTGATGTGTTCGTTACAACATTGCTATTAAACATCAATCTGAAACTTTGTGAAGTTTTAAGTTACCCAGAAAACCTTTAATTATGCATTGCATGAGTTCAAATTGAAAAATTCTGTTACACTTCCATCTATTTTGCGTAATTGCCTCCTATAGCCTTGCTACTGACTTCCCCCTCCCCAAACTTGTCATAAACATCACCTAGCTTAGGTGTCACTCAGCTGCTAAATTGAGTTGGATTATATCAATACTAAATTTTAGTTTAACAGTGTAAACTGAGGCTTCATGTAAACATCAGCTAAAGTCTTTTCTGTCATGATACCTGCACTTCAGCCAAATGTTTGTAATGATAGGTTTTTTTTTTTTTTCATTATTATTTTTTAAAGAAACTAACGCTGAACAGTGGTGGTTGTTCAGCTTTTCTTAAGTTCAAGTTTTTCTTGTGCAAAGTTGGCTTATAGTTTAGAACCTCTTTTTTCTTTTTCCATTAGTTTGCTCTATTTTTAACTTATTAAATGGTTCAAAAATAACAGTATTTAATCTCTTTTAATGATCTGCATCATGTGATGTACGGCAGCTTATTCTGGCTGCCTTAAGGAACCCAGTAAATCCACTTTTGAACTATTCCCAGTCTGAGTGGTGTTAAGAGTCTCTGACAAGAAACTGAGAACTACTTTGGTGAATTTACCATTGGAAATGAGTTTTGCCTTAAGGTCTAGTAGAGATTAGTGCAGCCTACACCTAAAACCAATGCCATTTTCTTTGTGTAACTATGACATAAGTGACTGCATATTGCAAGTGGCAGTTTAATGGCATTTTCCTGCAATACATGGGTGTCACAAAGGTATGAAACGTAGGCATAAAGCTGTATTTTCAACAGTTAGCATTTTAACAGACATATGCACTTGAATATGTGGAATATCCTACTTCATTTTTTGTTTTTTTCTTTTTTTTTAAATTGGTGCATTTTGGTAAGAAAAGAGATAAGCTTGAGCACTAAATCCACCTACGAGTATTTTGTAAGACTACAGTAAAAATTAGTAAGTTATGTGTACTTTGCAATAATATTAATGAAGCAACATATACTAACATGTCTGCATATGTTCTTCTTTCACAAGCACATTACTCATTGTTGATCCAACTGCTGAAGAAGAAGACTTAGCAACTGGAACAGTAACTATTGTAACTGATGATGAAGGCAGACTATGTTCTGTCCATAAACCAGGTACTTCCAAGTTCACTACCCAGGAACCTATGGAGATGATAATTTTTCTTGACCTCGATGTTATGTACCTGCTTTTCTTTGTAAAATGTGTGCGCTTTATGATAACAGGCTGTCTGCTTGAGTACTTATTATTAAATGACTTGCTCTTGAAATTAATTTTGAAAAAAGTGGCATGAGTGAAGTTGTAGGTCCCCATGGTCACTGTAGGTCCCTTCCAGCTGAAATAGTCTCGTCTATTCAAAGTTCAAAAAGAAGTCACGGCTTGACCTATGTACAGCAAAGGACAGATTTTGAGCACGTCTCCTGTTATACCTCTAGTTTGTTTCTGTTTTGTTTGCTTGAGGCTAGAGTTGGGGAAGCTGTATGCTCCCCAGGTGAAAGTTGTTGGTCTGAAAGGGTAGTCAGGCATTGGAACAGGCTGCCCAGGGAAGTGGTGGAGTCACCATCACTGGAGGCATTCAAAAAACATGTGGATGTGGTGCTTCGGGACATGGTTTAGTGGGCATGGTGGTGTTGGGTTGACGGTTGGACTCGATGATCTTAAAGGTCTTTTCCAACCTTAATGATTCTATGATTCTATGTAATACTCTCATTTGAAGAACACATTTAGAGATACTTAACTGAATTATAAATAGAAAATCAAATTGTTCCCTTTAATTTTTAGGTGGAAGTCCTCTTACAGGAGCCAAGCTTCAGGACTGTATCACCAGAGCAATTACAAGGCACAAAGAAGTAAAGAAGCTGATAGACAAAGTAATAAAAAGCATAAAGCTCAAGTGAACAAAAGGAGAGATCTTTTCAAAAATGGATTTGTAAAAATTGTATTTGTTACAGTGTTCACAAACCTTTTGTACTAAATAAACAAATACCAATACTACATTTACAAAGTTCATTTTTTCTAAAATGTTTTTCACCCTTATACTATGTACAATGCTGCCGAGTGGTAAAAAATACAAGATAAAACGTTCTGTTAAAAAATTAAGTGACTTAAGGAAACCAGACCCTAGCTGCTTTATAGATGAAATCTCTAAGTTCTGTAGGGTTGGCTTCCAAAAACAGTTCATTTACTTCAGTGTAACATCAAAAGTTCATTTTCCTACCAGTAATGTAAAACACTGATTTGTTTTTAAGCTTTCTCCTTTTTAATCTGAAAAAAACAACCCCTCTGAATCATTTTTTTTATTTGGGGGGGTGGGGGGGGGAGAGGTACTCTCAGGATTTTGGAGGGGCCGGTGTGCCTCTTTTCCTTTTACTTTTTGAGTGGCTGCCTGAATGCTGTTGACGCAGATGAGCTGCTTGTGCTGCTGCTGCTGCCGCCATAGCCATTTGATGATGCAAGAATCGCAACTGCTGCCGTGAAGGAGAAGGGGGAGAAAAAGCTTGTTAGTGTTGACTCTAAAGCTATGTTTCACGTCAGGAAGAACGAGAGGAAGGTGGGGGGAAAAAAATGAAGAGAAAAAAAATGAGGACGCACCAGGCTGACAAAAGGAATACACCATGTACTGGGGCAATGAGTACAGTCAAGCAGCACCAGTGGCACAGAAGCCTGCTGAGGGCATAGCTAACATTTTATACATGTACTTGGACAGCTTTGCTTCTTTGCCCTTTCTCTCCATTGCAGTAACTGCAGTAACTCAGCAACTTCAGTGAATGTTTGGGTTACATAGTACATTTTTAACAATACCTTTTCAGTGTATGTATCTTCTATATATAGCACAAGGAGGAGACTGTGTGCTAAAAAAATACTAAAATATTTTCATAAAGCATCTGAATGACAGAATGCTAAAGGAATGCTTTGCCAGAGCTGTTGCCTCCATGTACTGACTGAAGCAGTGCTACATTTGAACTTACAGGTGCTTACATTCATGCTATTTTGAAATCTACTGGCACCTGGCAGAGCTTATTTAATGTGCCACAAGCACTCCTTGAATGTTAGCAAATCAGGAAGGTGGATGGCTTAAATGAATAAAAATAAATTCAGTGCTCCAAGCTGAACCACAGATTTCAAATCCTTCATGATATATTTTGCCAAAATTAATGTTTTTTTTCATTTGTGAGACCATAAAGACATTAGATTTTAAAAAAAAAAAAAGTCAAAGGGCAAGATTTTTGGTTTTGGAGCTGAGAATTGTAAATTTTTTTTTTTTTTTTTTTTAAACAGTCAGAGTGAAGTTGCTGGATTACTTGTATCTGTTGCTGCTGCTGCTGCAAGGCTTGTTGCTGTTGCTGTTGCAAGGCAGAAGAGAGCTGGAGTCTCTGCTGAGGAAGGCTTTGCCCAGGTCTGTTCACGGCAGAGCCAAGCTGAGACAACACTAAGAAAGGAGAAGGGGAAAGCAGGCAGGTCAAAGAGGTCAGGTTGAGTTTGTCAGGGTCAGGCAAGGAAGACAGGAATAGAGTGTAACAGAAAAGGGGGATCAATAGAATTAGCTTCAGAGTCAAACTGGAAACTGCAGAATAAAGTATACATGATATACATACTCTGTTAGTTAGAACATAATCAGATTATGAAGTGCTTGTGGAGACACAAAGACGTTTCTTGTACTGGATGTTAAACACACAGTTAAACATTCGTCAATGAAGTCTGGCATGGAAGTTCCCTGTATTTTCTTTTTGTATCAAGTGTGACATTTTCATGTGATATTATCAATTTACTACACTTAACTGCCAAACAAAGCAGAAAAGTGCATGCTTTGGAAGTCCAGAGTTTCTTGTATAATTCACCTGCTGATAATAAATAGTAAATTGTTCTGATCTAACGTAAGACTTCTTTAAGACCAAACTTCATTTCAGTGTGAATTTATCAAGATACACACTTAACTACAAAAGGAGGCTCAGCAAGCACATACCTGTGGCTTGAGGTTGCATAAAATTCCCTACTCCAGTCAGGTTAATTACAGCAGCTTGTTGGGCAGATAATGCCTGATCTTGACTGGATGCACCTTGGTCAGACCCCTAGCAAAAATGAAAAGCTTGATCCTTATTACCAAACTTCGGTATCAATGAATAAGTAAATAAAGCCAGTATGAAGGCAAACTTTTGAAGTGCCATTTAAAAACATTAAATTCTACATCTTCCAGTGCATGTAGATACAGGCTATAATGTAGTCACTATTGAATTAGAAGGAACAGATATTGAATGCCCCAAAACAGCTCTGTTTTGGCAGAAATGGTATTATTTATGCCTGTTACCCAGCAGAAATCCCATGTTGTTGCCAACTTCTCTGCAGTCAGCAGAGACTACAGTTTATGGTTGTAATCTTACAACATTTCCTGTCCCACTCCCAACCCCAAAGTCTTCAGGTGACACCTGAAACCATCCATGTGCAAAGGTCCTAATCAATCAAAATGTGAAGTCTGAAACTTACATTTGCATGTTCATATTGTGCCATGCACTCCTTAGTTTCATAAAAAATACAAACCCTGCTTTTAAAATTTTATTTTCAGAACAGAGAAGTTCTCACAGTAATCACCCAAATGGAATTAGTGGAGTCTGATCCAGTGTCTACTGAAGTCAAAGGGTACTGACTTATGACCTTTTCTAGAACTTAAATTATGCATTGATTCATAAAGTGGGGAAATAAAGTATTGTATATGCGATTCAAGGAAACCGCAGAGCTTATCAGTCAGGGGGAAAAAAAAAAAAAGAAGCTTTTGAGCTGGTGCATTTCCAGGAGTTGCAATGCTTCTTTAGAATAACCATATGAAATAATGCCACTAAGATCTAGGTAAACTTGACCAAAAGATTGCACATTAAGACGACATCATCATCTTGCTGTCTTTCTTCGTCATCTTCAAAGTCATAGAACCAACATTTGGGGAAAAACCCGAAGTATGAGATGAGAATGTATATATTCTGTTGGCAGCACAGAAAATTGTTGGTCTTTTTGGGCTTAGTTTTTTTCCACTAAGCACTTGGATTACAGCACTGTGAACACATACATCCTTGTCCTTAGTAAAAGCTAAGGAATCTGGTATTCATAATAGCTCATTTTAGCTAATGACCCTAGTCTTACTCTGTAACATGTGGTAAGAGAGAGTTCCTTAGGGCAAGTTAGGCAATGCAGAGAGATTGATTTCCTCCAGAAGAACTTTCTGCCACAAGAAGGACTAGGCTTTCATCAGCCTTTTTGTAAATGTCCTTAAAGTTCAATGTCTAGAAAATAAAACCCAGTAGTACGAGCTTGCATGAATTTTTTTTAGTAATTCAACTAGTAACTGACATTTGGATTCTGAGAATAAATCTGAAAGTCTCCCATTAAACTGTCCCACATTCCAGAACAAGGCCTGTGACACAGGAGACTATACACCATAAAAACATTTTAAAAAGGCATCTTATTTATGAACAGTCTATGGTAGCACAAGCAAAATTATTATGACAAACTGAGTATCCAGTAGAGACTATTTGGTAAACATAAGTCTTGCATTTCTGGGAAGACAAAAGATAAAGAACAGAAAAGCAGAGCAGCTAATTTTCCTAAATTGCTGCATTAGTACTGGTAAGATTTTTAGGCACAGGTAGAACCAACCACTCAATATTTGTCATTTTGAGAACAGACAGATTGGTCTCTATCAAGACTTCAGACTTCTTCACTGATTAAAGCCTTTAACACTAATTACAGGCGGCAGTAGAGCAAGTGTCTTAAGATTACAGCTTTAAAGCCAAGTGATACTTTCTCTGGTGCAAAGAGAACAATTTGGCTGAACTACAGCAATGAGGATGATAAGCCAACTCACAGCAGTGTAAGAAAGAAGTTTTAGTTACCCTAGTAATCCTGACTGTGTTTCTTCTCTGTTCATCTGATGTATCTGCTATTTATGACAAAGAGGACAACACTAAGCTGACTTTACACCACTCATACAGTGGGCTGGCTCTCTTTATGCTAGAGTAAGACAATGCTCAGCCAGTTGTTTTGTTACAGCTCTTCTAGGCAGGATATAAATAAAGGAGTATAACCCAGCTCCAGCCATGGCAACAAAGCCACTGCAGTCTTTGCAGTTTGAGAAGGTTTTGGAGGAAGACTTTCCTCCCCCTCTGCTTCAGATCTGTTGTGTAAAGGCTCATTTACTTGTGGAGATGGGGAGAATAGGAGAAACTATTTCATCCATGCACCCCAGGCTGAGGGCTGTTAGCACACACCTGTTCTCCCTGTTGCTGAGGACTACAGGTTGTAGGCTGCTGAGATTGTTGCTGTGGAGAAAACTGTGACAGCTGCTGCTGCTGTTGTTGCTGGAGTGGGTTAAAAATAAGTGAACCACCTGGAAGCTGTTGAAGATTAAAAACAAAAGGCATAATTCAATCAAGCTGCTGAGTTTCCCACTGTCCTAGGGTGAACACGACATTGATAATGACATACTCGTTGGAGGTTTGTTTTTGTTTTGTTGGGTTTTTTTGGTTGGTTGGCTGGTTTTTTTTGTTTTGGTTTGGTTTTGTTCTTTTGTTTGGGTTTTTTTTGTTTGTTTTTTTGTAAGTCCTTTAAAATGAATCGGTTTGCAATTGCTGCTGTTTGTGAAAAAGCCTTATGCTCCGAAAACAAACCTGCATTAAATTATAGCGAGATATTTCCACAGAAAAATACATTTTTATTATTCTAATTAAAATAGTAGAGATTCTACTGATACTGGAAATGTAAAGGCTAGTCTTCAAAAGCACTGTGTATTATTTTCACTTTCAGAATATTCCACTGAATTTTAGTAGATGCTTCCAATCAACAAGGTCTGATGCAAAAAAAATGTTAAACAGTCTTGATTCCTCTCCCTTACCCCAGCTTTAATTGCACTGATTTCAGCCAAATTATTCTTGGCTTATACGAGTGGGAGAGGTAGCTTGAAAGGATGTACTTCAACACGGAATCACACAAATACCAGCATTAAATCTTACAGAAGAGCTCTACTCTGGCATAACTGCCTCCTGTGCCTGCTCTTTTCCATGTTTCTGGAGTGTGTACAAGAGTGGGAGGAGGAAGTAGCAGAGCTACAGCTCATCTTTTACTTGTAATAATTTTTTGAAGCATGGTGCAACGTTTGTGGAACACTGAATGTGCATTTCTGCACCTGTAACCTGCAGCTGACTTCAAGATCCAGGAACTACACTCGGTTCCACAAACACTCCCTGTTCTGCTTTTAAATGGAGCTCTGACATAATAAGCAACTTTTGCTCATGTTTGTATTTGTATGTATGCTTAATGAAAAAAAACATTTACAGACCTTCTAAACTCCCCATCTTAAATGAACTTCTATTTCTATTACCAGAAGCTCTTTAAAGCTATTACTGCACCTGCCTGCGCATGTTCAGCTCAGCTTTTAGGCCTTGTATATGTAACCCCTGACTGATCCTGCTGTTCTGTTTTGTACTTTTAAAATAATCATAACTTCAGTTTAAAGAATGATTTGCAATAAAAGCTTAGGCAAATCCTGAAAATAGAAGATTGTATTTTAGTATTAATCTCTTGAATTCAAATGTCAGCATTTTCAGATTGTTACTGAGAACTAGCTGCTTTGTTGTGAGCTAAGAATCTAATTTCCACCTGGTATCCTTATAGAAGTAGCTTCTTCTCTTGTTCTATATTGTTCTTGTTTTAAATAAGCAATTAAAATTTGCAGTAAATGGTTTGTCTGATCAACTGGCTTCAAAGATCTGTGGGGGGCAATGCAGTAAGTGGCACTAAACACATCTCTAAAGAAAATTAAGAAATTAGCATTATTATTGTGTCCAAGTATATTAATTACCTGTAGAAGATTTAAGGGCCGAAGATTTGATGCATTTTTCAAACCAAAGGGGCTGCCTGTTAAAGAAAACATCTTTTTATTAGTAGGAAGTCTTTACTTAATTATAGATGTGTATTGCAATTAATACACCTTTCCACTGGGGTAATTTCTAAACATTTGGAAGTTGGAAAACTGGCAAGTTTAAATTTTATACTTAATACAATGCTACATTTTCCATAATGTTGATAAGTTCATAGTTATCCAGATTCAAAGTTAAAGAGAGCTGACTGAACGGAAAGAAAACTGTATCGCTACTAAACACTGTACCCTGAAATCTACAACCCGTTAATACATTTACACAAAGGTGAATGTGGAAAATGTGGAGAATATCATAGCAGTTATTCTTCAGTGATACTTCTTCTGGCTTTAAAAAGTTTTACTATTTGTACAGTAAATCCAGAAATGTTCAAGGGCTCAGTGAAATAACAGGCTCTCAGTTTCTCAATCTTTAACAGAAAACAATCCCACCCAAAATCTTAGCAACTGCCCACCCTCCCAAGGGCTTCTGGCAAGATATATCTGACTTGTAGAGCTTTTGGCATTATTCCACACGGCACTCTTCAAAGCTATACTAAAAAAAGATGTATATGTAGTACGCTATGAGTTAGGTACAGAACTGATACAAACTCTCCAGTAGAACAGCTGTCAAACAGAATCCCCCAGAGGTCTGCCACCGACCTAGCTCAGCTCACTACTCCCATCTGTTATGTGGGAGACAGCGTAGCATGTAAAAATCTGTGACACCAAACTGGGAAAGGTTGATAGTGCTTGAAAGGACAGAATTAGAATTAAAAGTGATCCTAGGGAATTGAAGAAGGGGTCCAAAAATCAGTAACATTAAATTAAAAAAAAGACAAATGAACAAGTACAAAATTGTGAATAACTAGGTTTGTGTCTATACAGTAAGAAAGGACATGAGAAGTTACCGCAAGTCACAAACATATCCAAATCATCCATATCACAAACTACAGAACACACAAAAGAAAAGAACCTCTTTACATAGTTAACATTTATAAAACTCACTGTCACAAGATGCCGTAGATGCCAAAAATATAAACGGGTTCAAAAACCAATTAGATAAATCCACAGACTAGAAGTCTAGCACAGGATATTAAGCACAAAGATACACGTGGAGAGTCTTCAGCTGAGAAAGACTCAAAGCTGTAGATTGCCAGAAGCAGTACAGTTGTATACAAGGGATGTTTCACTTCATACTTTTGCCTCGTCTTAAACTCTCTCCTAAGTATCCTCTAATGGCGACTGTCAGAGACAGAATATAAACTGGACGGATTTTTGGCCTAAACCAGTAAAGCCATTCTTACGTTAATGTAATGCCGTTGCGAAAAATACAAATAAAAAATAGGCAGACCTCATTTGGGGAAATGTTAACAGGAATGTTGTGAAAGAGATGAGATGCATTTATTCTGCTGTGCTCCACAGTGGTAAATCAGCCAAGCTCAGGCTTGTGTCCAGTTTTGGTTATCACATTTTAAGAAGGATGTAAGCAAATTGGACAGTCTAGAAGAGAGTGACAGGATTATGAAAGGTTTGAAAAATACGACCTATCAGAAAGAGAAGACAAATGTGGGACATGACAGCATGTTTGATACTCAGAAGGTAAAGAGAAAGGGTGATCAACTATTTTTCATGTCTGCAAGGAACAGGAGAAAAAAAAATTTAATTCACAATTAAGGAGATGCACTGCAATTAGAAGGAAACATTTTGTACACATAATGAACTACTACAAACAGCTTACCAAGGGAGACTGGAATCTTCTTTAGTGAAGGTATTTAAAGCCAGTTTAGACAAGCATTGGTTCAGTATGGTTTAGACAGATTTGACTCTGCCTCAGTGTAAGGGATGGATATCTTGAAGTCTCTTCTATACTTTTGATTCCATAATCATACATTAGGGGTTTTTTTTTGCCTTTATTTTCTTTTCAGAAAAAATAAACTAGGAATTTAAATGCTGCTTTAACGAATATTGAGGTTGCAGATTTATATAGTCATATTTGAAGGCAATAAGGAACTAATTAATTGTCCTACTAGAATAAAGCAGTACCAGTGATAGAATAAAATGCCCCACACATTTAAAAAGTGATGCCTCTTTCTAAGTTCAGTCGTGCCTTTTTTCTAGCAGTCATCATTATCAACGTTGCATTTGGAGTTTATCTCAAACTTCCTACCAAGCATACCAAACAATCAAGGTTTAGAGTACATTTCCCCAGTCTAGCTCCTCGAAATCAATTTCAATTACAAACATAGCCTACACTTTGAATACAAAAATATGTATGTTGTTCCCAAGCTCCAGCCATCAAATACACAACCTGTTCACACAATGGCCACTTTTGTCCATTGTTTTCACAATATGTTTTCACACTGTCCCTATCTGAAGGGTGGCTTTTCAACTTGTTCACACTAACCTGCTGGAGAGGCAGACTGCATTGAAGCGGGCAGCGCACTTGGTACCAGACCTCCTGATGGTAAAATGCCACTCAGATTTATACCTGCAGGGGCTATGGCACCAGTGTTGCACCCCAACATAGGGTTTGAACCACTCATCAGTGTCTGTGCTCCACTGTAGAAGAGGAAAGACAACACATCAAACCCAAGTGGTACAAGCAAATCTGAGTAACTAACACAAGTGGTCCTTTTATTCTAGAAATACTGAAAGATCAAGTGTCTTCAAAACGGTTGTACTATGATAACAAAAAGTTAAGGAACAGGTTTGTGTTTTCTTTTTGCACTATAAAAAGATCTAATTAATCAAGTGATCAACTGCTGAACACCTTGGATGAGTAATTTAAATGTCTGATACTTGCACTGAAGCACACTGTGTCTTACACTGACCATCTTATATCGATCACAGAATTTAATTTAGTCTAAAAAGCAGTTCACATTATACCACACAATCTATTCTTGACAGCAGCATTTACTTTTTTTTTAAACCACAAAATGAGTTTTAAGGATCAAAGAATGTTTAACCTCAATGTTTGATTAAATTGTTAGAAAACAGATGTTGTTTTCTTGTATTTTACATACAACCTTTCATTCATAGGCACTTTAATACCAAATCTCTTTCCACTTTTCCTTTAGAGTGGTCTGAATATGATATTCCACTTCCTCTCTGATTAATAAAAAAAGTTTTCAAACATAAAGAGCAAAACCTCAGAAAGCACTTAAATTGAGGTTAAGCCTGATGAAATTCAACTATATGCATCCAAAAAGCTGAAAGCACAATTTTCCTAATAGACCGTTTCAATATTCTCATAGTAGGTGCCTTATATTTGAGAAATACGAATAGTTTCTAGTGGCTCTTCACTTTGTAATTAGAAAGTGAATGGTTTTTCTGTATTGCAGGTCTTGAAAAATATCTATCCTAACAGATGCTGGCCAGTCCTGTACCACTCCCACCCCCCTCCACCCCTCTGCCCCACCAACCAACCCACGCAGGGCAAATTAAGAAACCATCATAACAAAAAACTTACCACACAGAGCCCACTACATTGATGAAGTTAAGTCCTGCAGGGTTTGCCATGACCTGGGTGGAGGTTGTTCCTGTAGTAATGGATGTTACCATGGTGGAAAGAGGAATGGTCATTACAGGCAGTGCCTGGCTCAGAGACATTTGCTGCTGAGCAAATGGGGTTAACAAAGTGGGCTGAGGGGTGAAGCCTGAATCTTGGGGAGTAGGGGTGGCAGAAGGGGTAATAGGAGTTGAGCTCTGAGCATCAGGAGGGTGTGGGGTCGATGAAGGGGTGTTGGTTGGAGTAGGAGTAGATGGTTTAGGAGTTCCAGACCCTGCTCATTGAGAAAAATAAAAAGTACTAGTTTGTTATAAAAGGCCAGTCCTTTTTGTATAAAAAGGTTAATGGAATCTTATTTAGCACTGACAATTTGTTCCATTTTTTAGACTGCAAGTGTTAATTTCTACATGACAAAGTGTTGCAGCACACACTCATTGTTAAGGATGCAGCATAATCACACAGAAAACCCATTCTCCATGCGTAATTCCTTAAGCCATACACCGATTTGTATCCTCCATTAAGTCCTTCCATAATTTATCGTACAGTAAGCCATAACTCCATTCAGAAATACTTAAATCAAAATAGAACAATTTCTTAGTGACCATTTTAACCTGATTAACATTTTTCTCCTAAAATGTTAAACATATAGTCTATAGGCACTGCCTGCACAATAGCATCGTGTTAAAAACATATCATGGAAAACAACAGATTCAACAAAAAACACATACTATTTCAATAATCATGGGGTTGATCTAAATTTCATCAGATAGCTAACTCACATTTGCCAAATTTTGATCAAATAAAAATATTTTTTTAATATTGAAGAACCAGAGGATAATACTGCATCTTTAAAAGTTACTGTGTAATTTCTTCTACTTAAATGTAGCATGTATAGCTGTATTTGTTGTGGATGCAGTAAACACAGTTTATCAATAGAAAAACAAAACAAAAACCCCAAAAGTTTGAGGTGTTTTTCTGCTTTTGTTTTTGTTGTTGTTTTTTTTTTTTTTTTTTTTTTTTTTTTTTTTAGCTTTCATGTCCTGCAGAAAGAAAGAAAATAAATGCGAATGCCCAGCTTTTGTGACCAGAGCCTTAAAATAACAACTGTGTGCAGCAGATTTACACAATTCACAGCACTAACATAAAACCAGAGTAAATATGTTAGAAGAAAACTTTTATAAGTTTTCTTTTTTTTCTTTGTGCAAAACAAGAAGGCAGAAAAGTTACACCTTTTGAGCTACCCAGATTTTAAATTATTTAATGCAAAAAGCGTGTTATAATACTGTGCAGGATACTGGAATGTGCAGTATACAATTATTCATAAAAAACCTGAAAAACTGAAGCTATGATTTCTCTTTGTACAAATCTGTTCATGAAATTTCTTAAGACGCATACATATTTTTAAAAATGGTTACGATCTATAGCTATGATAACAATGATCCTGTCAGTGTTAATAAAAATACTTAAACCAGGATGTCACTTATTATTGAAATTTACATTTTAACACCTGAGAATATGGTGCATCAGCATCACCACCACACTTGCAATCAGCAATGATTTGTAAAACAGTGTAGGAGTGTTTTAAAAAATCATCTTATCGTTTATTGTATCACCACCTTGGGACTGATCAGATTATATACATACATAGAGATACAACTGCACCAGCTCCTCTAACATTTAAAAACACCAGATGTTTAAATTATGTAAAGGCAAACTGATCTAACATACTGTTTTTTACACTGGAGGAAAAAAATCTACACTTTGGAATTTTATCTCATCACATCATCTACCAGCCTTTCATAAATGAGAAGATCATACTAATTGCATAAAATGTATTAAAACGTATACACAGAGGGTGCATACATATATACAGAAAAAACAAACACAGTTACAATAAACATAAAATACATACAGTGAACAAGAGACCTGCCTAAAGCTGCACAACTTATACAATTTATGGTACACTGTACACTTAAGTTTCATCATTCCACAGGTTAAGAAGTTTATCTCAGGAAGCATTTATGCAAAAGCCTAAGATTTAATGGAGAATTTAGGTCGTGACTCACTTTGTGAAGAGCTCGCAGGAGACATGGCAGCTGGAGAGAGCATGCTAACTTGATTAAGATCCATAGATTGTTTCCGAGAAAGACCAGGAGGCTTAGAAGGAGGAGGAGGAGTTGGGGATTTTAGATGGCCACTTGACTGTTGTGGACTAAAAATATTACCTGAAAAAGCATAATTAAAATACATTATTGTTCTCTGAGTACATATTAAGTCAAATATTTGTTAGGATACAATTTTGTGAACAATATAATCAGAAATCAACAGAACGATGCTCTTTTCACAGAAAATATATTGATTTTTTTTTTTTTAAATTAAATCTTCACTAAAGGGATATCATGTCATTTTACAACAGTCAGAGCACATAGAAAAGAGACGCCCAAGTCAATAAATAATTACCTGAAGAGCTACTTCCCGAACTTGAAGGTAATTTGATGGGAGGAGGTCGGTGTTTTACACCTTTCCCCAATATTGAAGACTGAACAGAGCCTGATATACTTTCTGGCTGCTAGGAGGAAAGAGAAATTAAGACTACCACAGCAATAATGTGAGCTTCCACATATTTGATAGAAAAGACAATTCAATTAATTTGTATTAGACTTCTCAAAACCATGACAAGATTTTCTTCAAACATTTCAGATTTTTATTTATTTTAAAAACATAGCCTATGACTGACTCTCTTTAGGTAAAATGCTTACCATCAAGAAACAGGTTGCAAGTGCCAGTAAAATTTAAACCAAACCAAAAAATAATAAGAAAAAAATTAAGGAGTTTCAATTTTCTCCTGAAAATTCTGAAATGCTTCTTAGTAACTTTTCACAAATGCAAGAGTGACAGATGCATTTTAAATAAAAGGACAATTTGGTCTTACTTGAAAAATTACTTTATTTCATTCAATCACCATCCATATACATCTGCCATTTCCAACCAATAAAGATTTAGAGAACAGGGTCAGATTTCCTGATTCCGGGAGCAGGAATTTTAATACATTCAGGAAAATCCCATTGACTTCAGTGGGATCAGAACTTCACTAATCTTTTTAGAGGAAAGGTGCTCCCTTTCTGTTTGTTCTTACAGCCTACTTATCAGGTTGTTTGAACATAAACTTCAGCTAATCAAGTCTGTAGTTCTCGGTCACTCACACCAGACCCTAAATCCATAATTCCAATAGCTGACACCATCAAAAGTCTCCACAGTGAAACACATTTACAGTTATAGTCTATATATTTTTACTTATAAAGCAGGTATCCCATAAATGAAAGTAGTGTCTAAAGAGACAGATAGTTCAAAAACTGCTGAAACTAGGAAATGAGGCTCTCAACATACTGGAGTACTTCAGTGCTGGAGCCTACATTAGATGTGCATGGGCTAACAAATCAGAGCATCCACCATTGTGCAGAATCAACTTTTTTGGATAGCTTAGCTTCCACTGATTCTCAGGAATAAGAGACACTCCCTCTACATGTTTCTAATTGCTTGCTTACAGAAAAGAATCTTTTGAGGAAAATTCTGATGATTACTTTTCTCTTCTACTATTAAAAACTGCTGTCTTCATTCTGAAAATAAAGAATAATGCCCCGTTTAAAAAAGGACTAGATCATTAAGTAGAGTAACATTAGTAACTTTGGTCCACCTTTCAGTGGGGGCTTGGACAGATGCACAAGATGACTTCCAGAAGTATCCTCCCACCCTAAGTTATTCTATGATCTTATATATATAAAAATATATAAAATTTTATATAAAAATATACTTAAATATAAATTATATAAAAATATATAAATAAAAATATATAAAAATATATACACACATACATGCATGCATACGTCTGTATGTGTATACACACACACAGAAACACTCATGCTCCTTTCCGCAACTCCTGGCCTCTGCACATTGTTCATCTGGCTGCTACCAAGAATGATCTATTTCAGAGCAACGTTGTTGCAGTTTAAAAGTAGGTATTTAGGGGAAAGATGTAGCAAAGGAAATAGCCCAACGGATACAAAATTCATTTACTGGTTGGAGCATAGAGTTCACCACTAGAGTACTGAATCTGACCAAGAAAGCCAGAAGAAGCAAGTAAAACACAAGGCAATGCCAACAGGCATTAGAATTTGGGAATGCAGGAATTTCTACTGGATGTGTGCAGTTTTCTTTTTTGGTTGGTTTTTTTTTTTGGTGGTGGTTTGTTTTTTTGTTGGGTTTTTTTTTTTTTTTTTTTTTTTTTTTTTTTTTTTTTTCTTCAAACTAAAGAGAAAATAATTTTAATAATTTCTAAAGGTAAACCAAAAGAAGTTCAGCTACTACATCTGCTCATCTGCTTCTGTGTTTACTGACCTGTAAAATAAAATGCATAGCTGCATTTTACTGTACTGCTCTGGGAAAGGTTCATCTGAACAGGGGAAAATGCCACAACAAAGCATTGGAGCTAACTATACTATACACAGCTACAAAAAAAACCCAAACAAACAACAAAACAAACAAAAAAAAACCCGAAAAAAAAAAGGAAAAAAGATATGGCTAAAAGACACAACAGTTGAACGAAAGTGCTTTCTTCTAACTTTGCCAATATACTCACTCTGAATGATTATGACAATAAAGCATTTAAAAATTCATTCAGAATTAAATTTTTAGGTTATTTTACTTTTAAATGTGGATAGCAAAAATTATTCTAATAATTCAATAATCAAGTGCAAATAAAAGAAACGTATGGCTCGATAAACTCACTTCCATTTCCTTCCCTGGAGAAAGATGACTAAGATTGACTGATCCACCTGAATTATGAAACATTTTCACAGGACATTTAGCTTCATTTTGTACTAACTCCTGATACTGGTTCACCACTCTGAAACAAACAATAAGGGCATAAAAAGATTAACAACTTTGAACTTCTAAAGTAGATATGTATATGTAAACACATAACTGTATATGTTACATAGGTCATATATTATTTATTTTATACATAAGTATATATTGTAGAAGTATATATCTATAGAAAATAGAGATGCACATATATAAAACATATCTGTATCTCTATATATCTTTCTACTTTATGTTCCTGGGCTCTTATCTTAAATTTATTCCATTTTAAATTTTCTTTTAATTACTGCCTTTTTTTCTAATGCAAAATACAGTTTGTTTAAGAAACAAGTTTAAGAAACACTCTTTTGGAAGAATATACAACACAGCAGACAGAACAGTTCCCTTCCCAAAAGCAACTGCAGTTCTTTGGGATGCCAGTCAATGGGGATCCCATTCCCTTCACACGGGTCCAGAATCTTTTATAAAGCTGTGTCCTCTGCTTATGCTCCCTGTGGAACAGACAATTCTCCCTTAACTTGAGGTCTATGTCAGATGAGGACTCTGAAAGCAACGGATGAACTAAGAGGTCCATACTGAATGTACATCCAAGATCCAGTTACCGCATCAAAAGTGATCACTTTCCTTTGAGCACCAGCACAGCCAGGTCTTATTCTATGAGACTAACAAGTAGCGATGTACCCAGGAATTTAAAGCATTAATAGCATCAGGCAAACAAGTTTAAAATACTATTCTATCAAATCAAATACTACATCTCTACTAATCTGAGAGCACTAAGTTGAGGGAATACTGTTTCACAAACATGAGCAGAATATACAAAGTGATCTTGCAGACTTGAAAATGAAGCTGAAGACCTGCTGTCGCTTATACTCCGGCACACTGCACCTCAATGAAAAACTGCATTAGCTTACACCTAAATGCAATGAACTACACTTTATTTTGGTATAGCACTGATTCAATATGCTGCTATGTGACTAATGCAGACATAAGCAAGGGCCCCAAGATACATGACAGAGGATTTTTCAGCAATTAGGTTTTAGACTGCCTTAAAATTACACTGGAATCGGAGTAACAAAATGCCATGTACTCAAAGAGGTGGTCCTGCCTTCCTTCTTCCTCTACTGCTTCTTCTTGTCCCAGTCCCTGAAACCCAACTACTTACTCTGATTGAAGGATTTGTGCAACCCAGTGGCAAACATGATCAGGAAAGCAACCCCAGTTAAAACTAGACCACTGTATTATTGTTGTCTTAGTTTTCAGCCAACCAATCCCCCAATTCAGCTTACAGCATAAAGAGCAAAACTCTATCAGCACAATGGAGGCAGGACAGAATATAAGCAAAGAGTTTCTTGATCAAAATTATCTATTAAAACAAAGAACATCATTATTGATTTTTGACCAAATCAAGGACTCATCTCACTGCCAAGCATGTAAGGAGAGGATGGGGGGGTAAGAGCTATAGCATGTACATGACCTCAAGGTCTCCTATGAAGGCACAAAAACACAACTGGCTTTGACAGCGATTGCTTTTTAAAGGTTCTGTGCTCGTATGCACAAAGAAACACAGGTATCTAATGTGATGCACACTGACAAACATTTGAAGAAATACTCGTTTTGCTGCCTCAGTTATCCCAGAATTGCTACTCATAATCATTCCACAACTAATATATGCTGGAAAACTGTTTTGTTACTTGCTTCTCTAAGAAAGCTGAATCAAGCAATACGCAACACGCAAAAATAAGTTGTATATATACAAGTCCTAGATTACACTTAAAGTTCAAATGAACAATTTCCATGATTGCTAATTTACCATAGAAAATGTCAAGATGAAATTCCTGCTAAGTGCTCTCAGAATTTTATTATTGCCTATGTAATCAAGAATAATTGTGCAAATTACTGTAACATGCTTGAAATTTAGGTAGTGGGACAAGCTGTATTTGCGTATTTGCTTTCCCCTATTCTTGCTTGCTTATTAAATATAGAAACTGAACACTATATCGTACTTCTTGTTATAATGATTAATTCCTCTTATTTTCCTCATCTGTTCTGCATCTGTTTCCATAACCACAACATTAGCAGTCATAATGGCCTAAAAGAAACAAAATTAATTATCTGGCATGAAGCCAAATGGTTGTACATACTATATTATTTTACCTTTCAGCATCAGTCTTCGAACCAATAAGGAACCTGAAATGTAAAATGTGTAACACATTTTCAGTCATGAATTGGACTAAAAGAACATGTTTTTATAATCACAAAACTTCAAACAAATGTTAATGCTGCTCTTTTTTCAGACCTGCTGAAAATACAAGAGATACCATATCCATTTAATGGACTGGGTTATTATTTGGTACTTGAAATACAAACTTGGCTTCATAACTATATATACATTATACACACATGGTCTAATATGGTCTCCTTTAAGAGTAAATTGCCTACAAAGCAAAAGGCAGAATATGGAAGTTTTGTATTTTATACTTTCAAAAAATGGAAGTAACTGCTACAGAATTGCTACTGTAAAAAGTACAAGGGAAAAGTTATGTATAAATCAATTTATTAATATGCTCACACTGAAATATAAACATAAGTGTCCTGTGGATATGTCAAAACCAGCCCTACCTGTAATATTTTAACAAACATTTAGTTTCCATTGTTTGATTTCACTTATGCAACTTCTGATTCCTCATGATTTTCCAGAACTCCTAAATAAGCATTTCTCTTTCGCATAATACTTACGGCTTGCAAACTTATTACTTCAGTGATTTTTTTTTTTTAAACACTACAGACCTTTTCTCTGCTTCTCTAGCTCAAAAAAAAAGAGCATTGTTTTATTTTACAGCAGAACAACAAAAATGTCTTCTGCACCTTTTACTTCATATGTCGTAGTTTTCTAATGAGGAATTATCCAAATTTTTATGAACTTCAACTGGCAATGTCTTAAAAATAATGGACTAGAGCAGTGATTTCCAAAAAACCCCAGGCATCTAACACCCATAAATCCTTTTAATTCCCATTACACAACTGTAAGGTAGCACTGCTGTTCCAGGAAAATCAGTACTAAGTATGTGTGCTGGTTTTGACTGGGATAGAGTCAATTTTCTTCATAGTAGCTAGTGTGGGGCTATGTTTTGGATTTCTGCTGGAAACAGTGTTGATAATACAGGGATGTTTTCGTTATTGATGAGCAGTGCTTACACAGAGTCAAGGCCTTTTCTGCTTCTCACCCCACCCCACCAGCGAGTAGGCTGGGGGTGCACAAGAAGCTGGGAGGGGACACAGCCAGGACAGCTGACCCCAACTGACCAAAGGGATATTCCATACCATATGATGTCATGCTCAGTATATAAAGCTGGGGGAAGAAGGAAGGGGGGAGGCATTTGGAGTGATGGCGTTTGTCTTCCCAAGTAACCGTTATGCGTGACGGAGCCCTGCTTTCCTGAAGATGGCTGAACACCTGCCTGTCCATGGGAAGTGGTGAATGAATTCCTTGTTTTGCTTTGCTTGTGTGCGCGGCTTTTGCTTTCCCTATTAAACTGTCTTCATCTCAACCCACGAGTTTTCTCACTTTTACCCTTCTGATTCTCTCCCCCATCCCACTGGGGAAGAATGAGTGAGCGGCTGGGTGGGACTTAGTTGCTGGCTGGGGTTAAACCATGACAGTATGGAAACAAGCAGAAAATAGCTCAGTCTAGGGATAAAACATCCTGAGTATTAAGAAGATTTTAAGATTTTAATAATAAAAGAGATAGAAATTACATAATAGATGATAAAAATAACTTTCATTAACAGAACTAAAGTTTGCTCAGGCTCACTGCTCCTTGCCTTACTGAAATTTATACGGTCTATTCTGCTCCACAGGTTCCTCCATAGAAAGAATCTGGTACGCACAACAAAAAGAGCCAAGAATAGAGAATCTTTGTAGAACCACAGCCAACGACAGCAGATTCAAAACAATTTAAAATTATAAAGCTTATTAGGAGCTCATGTATTTCTTCATCATTTATTTATCCTAAATTTCTTTGCATAAGGGTAAATATAATATAATGAAGTCTTTTGTTTTCATAGCATCAGGCAATTTTTGACAACAATCAAAATTATAAGTAACACTGAAAAAGCATGCTCACAATGACTCACAGCATCTCCACAATTTGAAGTGGTGGGAGATTTTTTTGGTGTGTTGTTGTTGTTGTTGTTTTTTTTTTAACAATGTATCTTTAATGTAAAAGAACATTCAGATTTAATGTAAAAGTACATTTAAGATATGACGGTTGCCTGAACACATTTTGTTTTGGTTTTTTTTTGTTAAAAAATTTTAGATTCATTAGCTGAATTTTTCAAAAAAAAATCAGATTTCTAGCTCTAGAGTATTTTTATGACTGAAAGTGATAAGTAATGTTTGTCTTCATCTATCAGATCATAGCACAGTTTAAAAGAACATGTAACTTACTGTGACGGAGTTAATAGGTTGTCATTTTCCTCATCACCTTTGAGTGTCTGAATTTTACCATAGTACAAGGGATTGCCAAGAGACTGAAAAATGGTCAGTTTTGTTTTTTGAAGCTGATTACCAACTTCACATTCAAACACATAATCATCTTTTATTTCCTAAAAAGACAGAAGAAAATAACCAAATAAGTCTTAAGCAAGTGATAACAGAAACAGCTAGTAAAACATGCCAGTTGTATACAACAGAGTAAGAAACTATATAAGAAGGGGTGCATTATCTAAAATGAAAGTGATTTGAGAAGTTATCTAAAGGGATGAGAGGAAAAAGAGTTTATAATTTCTTAAAAATACAAAAATATTGCAAACTCTAAACAATCATGTTAGATATGAAAAGGCAGACTGGATAAACATATATACAAAGTTTTATATAAATTAAGACAATGCAAAAAAATGTTCTAAGTAAAATGTTGGAGATGAAGGTTAAGTTCTATGGGAAAGTATTACTTTTTCCTAATATGAAACTACAAAGACATCATGATAGATGCTGTTACTAAAGATTAATTCTTTGTAATTTCAGAGGCAAGATATTATGAATTGATTTATGGCTGATTATATTAAATGACTACTTCTTACCAAATCATGTGATTTGTGCCAAAAGTCTTTAGGTTCAACTTAAACATTGCAGAAAGATTTTTGTAAGAGGTATTTAATATTACTTAATCTCTTTCCAAATTTAACATTTTAATAGAAGCTCTTTTCCATCAGTCTTTGAGTATCTGAATGAAGAAAGCAATTTGTCGAGCAGAGTACTGCTCTCTGTAACTTATTATGCTTCTGTTACTGTACAGCAACAGCACATGTTACTTGAGATTAAAGTTGCTTTTCCTTGTATTGCTGGAAAACCTGAGGAAATTCAAGACCGATCACGTGCATGCTGCACTGTATGAAATTACAGGTGTCTGTGGTAATCTTTGTGCCTATATAACACATGGAAGATTAATTAAATTGGGGGAGAGAAGACTATTCCCACATTACTTAGATTTTGTTGAAATAAGAGACATTTTAATTAGAGACAGAGAAGTTTGGCCCGAGGTCTAAACTACTCACATGGGCTGGCCAGACTGTTGGTTGTGAGTCATCAGGCTTGATAGATTTTTCCACTTTGGCGTATTTTTCCACCTTAAAGAAAATGGAGATATCAGAAAAGAACAAACAATAGTCATATTGGGCCAGAGTTAAAGTCAGTTCAGCACAGTTTCTTGTTTTTGACAGTGGCTAACATGATAGTCTTTAAAAGTGAGTGCAAGAAACAGACAAGGATAGCTTGATTCTTTGCACAGCATTCCTCATTTGTGTTATGCATTCAGAAAAAGTGAACTGGAGAATTTTCAGCACTTTACATTTATTCTGTAACACTGTATTTGCTATGTTAAACTTAACAAAAGGGTGAAACATGGCTTAAGACCACAGACTGAAATCACTGCCTGCATTGTGGAATGGTTAAGAAATTTCACAATACCAGTAATTCCTAAAGACTCTGATCAGGTCAGGTACAACACTGTTGAAGTGCAAAAGCAGAGAAGGTTTGTACAAACTTACAGCATCATTTCACGTGTAATGCGCACTCTTGCCAGCCCTATTAAGTCCAAAGCTACAATCTTGTCTAGTCTAGTGAGTCCCTCCTGGATGCTACTAGTATGTGTTTTGGCAATGCCAGAAACCAAGAATGTGAATGTCCCTGAGAGAAAAATGCACACAGAGTGATCAGAAGAATTCCCAACTAGAATTCTCGTATAAAAAATTAAACTATTGAAAACATTATGTCCCATAGTATCATAAGATGTCAAAAAAGAGGAATTTCTACCAAGCTGAGAAGTGACTAATTTTTAAATAATTTCCTTACCTCATTTCTTTTTCTGTTTTTTTTATATTATCAGACAACTTCAAATAGACATGTGCGCACTGAACCCAAAGATGAACAATACTAAAGGTCTGTTTGCACTGTCATGTTACAATTGCAATGTATTCCAATGTGGTTTAGCTTGTGTTTATACCTTACAGTCCAGAAAAATAATTTTAAAACGTTGAAGTCACTCCCACTTTTTAAAGGTCATTCTTTGATACTAGATGCTCTATAGTCACTTCTTCATACAATACAATGTTCAATACAATTGCTAATAATTGCTAATGGTAACAACTGGACTTACATCCACTTCAGAAGGTGCAGTCAAGTAGCAAGGATTCTGTTTCCACATATCTACACACTGGAAGATGAAAAAGCAGTATTAATGTATTAAATGTTTTAAATAAACAGTTAGAAGTATACCCACCTATGTCTCAGAACACTTACGTTTCCAGCTTTAGAAATTTTGAGGTCATACTGCTGGGCTCCTTTCCTCTCCTTTCTTTTCTGTAGGTAGTCAAGTAGTCTGAGCTGAGGTGGAGTTGAATAGTGAGCTACTTCCTGCTGTCTGTTCAGAGATGACCTTGAGTACCTTTTGAAGCACCTATGGTAAAATGACAGATAAGCTTGTAAAACCATCAAAATGAAATTCCCCACTGCCTGTGTACAAACACAAAAACATGTAACAAAATGCTACTTACTTTGAGACTAAAAGACAGGTGTTGAAATATTAATTTAAAATTGCTATTCTGGATTATACTGTACAACTCAAACTCTTGATTTCATATTTTTAAAAAATACTAGTATTATGTTCATGTGTTTCAGCACTAAAAATGGGGTTATTTTTGAAATGCATAATTGAAGTACCTTGTCAAAATGAGTAACTAACTGAAAAGTTGCCAAGCTTAAAATATTTGTATATTATCATAGATTTCATTTCTATCAAAATATCTGTGTACTGTTTATGTAACTATAAAGTTATAAACACAGTAAGTACCCTTCATCCTTTGTCTCATTCCAAACCCACTGGCACATTAATGCTGTTCTGGACATTCATTTAACACCTTTGCCTATTTTTCTCGTGGAAAGTTTCTTAACCACCAAGCTCTAATTTTAAGGACAGCTTGATCAATTTCACTTTTTTAGACATTACCACCGGTTGTACATTAGCATGGTATGCATATTTCAATGCAAATGTAGTTTTAAATATTTCAGTAATTCTGACAGGCCATTAGTACATTTTCATTCTACAGAGTGAATGCAACTCTTTTAGTAGAAAAAATGTGAACCATTTCAAGGTTTTGTGGGAAAAAGTGAATGACCATGCACAAAAGTGAAACAATTTCAACATTTTGTATATAGTGCATTCCACATTACTTTTAAGTTTTCTAAGATCCTAATATGCCCACGCTTTTGTTTAGCCTAAACGTCAAGCCTATAAATAATTCCCTTGATTTCCTTATTCAGGGTTAAACTTGTACATCGCTTTTAACAAATCAGAGACCAATATGCAAGATACCTGTTTATATATTTTACATTACTGAGCTGCCATCTGACTCAGCTTACGTCTGAATTATGCAAAAAAAGGACAAAATCAAAACTGCAATGATGTATTAAGAAGAATATATATACATACATACTTCTGACATACAAAAATAAGCATATTACAGTATCTACTACTACTTGAAATACAGTACAATATCGAGCACTTAAAAATAAGATATAATTTCTTGACTGTTCCTCATATTCCTAATATTTAAGTAGATATTATTTTGAGCACTGCATATGAGAAGTAAAATTTTCATGTAAAACATTACTTATATTTTTCTTTGAAACACTTCATAAAATTTCAAAGAAAGTCTCAACATGCTTCACACTGAAAACTACCGTTTCATAGGGCGAGTATTCATCTTCTGTTTGTTGTACAGGAGTCTGTTTGTAGTACAGGTCACTGCTATTGAAGGATCAAGACACAAAGGCTCTGCTGTAGCCAAAATAAGTTGGCTCTCAAGTAGGAGTTTGTCCTCCTGTAATATACACAGCTATTAATAAAAGTAAAAATACGAAGACTTTTACACTAATTAAGTTGATATATACCTACATATACGTGCACACTATCTTAAAGAAAACTGAAAGAGTTGTGTGTGGATAGTCAGCAAAAGAAAATATTGAACAGCTAAGTATCACTAACCAATGTTATGAGTTACAGAGCTTTGGGTGGGGTTTCCAATAGGAAAATAAATCCTTCTGAAAAGTAGAGGGCATGTTCTGTTTTTTTGTTTGTTTTCTTTGTTTACTTGTTTTAAACACAGTACTAGTGGCAATGAAATCCATTTGCTGTCAGTGATTTATATTGATGGACTGGCAATCAGTGCCATAAACATGTTCTGCCTGGGACTTTAGATTACAATTTCAAATGGATTTGAGCATGATTGTGGCTCTGAAATACAAATGACCACATTGAGTACACCATGCTATTCAGCATTTAACTAACTACAACTGTACAACTGTAGTTACTTAGAATTCTCTTTACCATAACATTATCAACAGCAAAATGATGCTAGAGGAGCAATTGTGTCATTAAACTCCAAATGCTATTCTGGGGATGTATACTGAAGATGAATGAAGTAAGGTAAACTAGTTAAGAGTAACTCCAATACTGTCATTCTGCATTACCAAAAATTAAGGTCCGATTCTACAAAACTTCTGGCAAATCCTATTATTTTCTACGGCATGTTGTGGGAAGATGCTATTAACAAGTTAATTTGGCAGCTCTCTGGAGTATGTACCATGCAGCACTATGCACATCACTGACAGTTTGAACTAATCAAAAACATAATCAGCTTTGTTTATCAGATTTTATTAAACAAATACATTATTTAAATAAATTTTATTGTGTATTTACCGCATCACTGTAAAATTTTAAAATAACTGCTAACCCACCTGTGTCCATTTGTGGTTGTCACTTGTTATAGAATGCACATCACAAATTAAAGTCTGAGGAGGAAGACATAATGCTAATTAGCTTTCAACTAAAGAAAAAGATTTCTTAACATATGTTCAGTAATAGTTCATATCCAGTCTAGGAACTACCGTAACAGTGAGGAAAGACTTAAAACACTTCTTACCTGCATTGTAGGACGCAAAAGAATGTGCTTGCTTTGGTACGTTGGAGATTTCATGTTACCAGACTGCCTATAGTCACGTATTTCTGCTATGACACATCCACAATGAAAAATATTAACCTAGTTGAAACAAAAAAACCCAAACAATCTTGTAAATAAATATTTACCAATCTGCCTCAGCCCCTGCCTCCAAAAAGAAGTTTGTTATATATCATATAATATTCCGTTATACTATGTAGTGTTTTCATATGCCAGCAATGTAGTTTTAAGAAATTCCCATGTCAAATATTTTATAATGACAAAGAACAAAGGATATTTTGCTAGAGCACAGAGTTGAAGTTTTCTGGCAGCCTTAACCACAGCAATCTCTCTTCTATCCCTTTCTCCCCACTATTTTTTTCCTATATAGCAATAAAATATTTATTTGGGGCATTAAATATTACAGTTCCAAATGCATAAGTGTTTTACGCCTTGTGGTTGGAATCACCTATATGAAGCATTCAAAAAATCAGCGTCTATCTGGGTACAAAACATAAGTTCTTTTTGAAACAAAACTTGCAAACCTGAGATTTTTCTAAAAGATCAACCAAAATAGGTGGTAGCTCCTCTGCATCCAAATATTCAAGCAGCTCTCCTTCCTCATACGGCAGCCGAATGGTCTCAGAATCTGAATTTAAACAAAACATATTGCTTTTCTTTTGCCTTTCAAGTTCAAACTTTAACAACGTGAAATCTAAAACAAGCTTGCCAAAGGAAAAAGCAGGGCCAGTGGAAACCTATCCAAACAGGCAATTTTTTTTGTATAGTATGAATTTTTTACATCCATGTCTGTTCCCAGAGCTTGATTTTGTTCTTATTGTGCCAAAAGGCAACATGCCTTTATAGGCCAATGAGACGAAATTTTTGCTCCCAGCTGATACACTGTATGCTCCTATTGCACATGACAGTACCAGTGGCATGAAGATGCAACTAAACACAGATGCCTTTAGTCAGACCTAGTTTTAGGAAGCAGTGAAGGAAACAATTTGACAGAAGGAGCCTGAAGCGAGAGAAACTCAGATAAGCAACTCGGGAAGCTAAGGGGAAATAAAAGAATGGAAGGCTATCAAAAAGACTCATATCTACTGATTTATGCTGCACTGTTAGAGACCGTTTCTGAGCACCTCACAGCTTTATGCAAATTTTTAATTCCAGTACAGTTGGTTTTGTTCGTCCCCCCACCCCGGGATGTTAGAAGTGAAACAGTTTGATGTAAGCAACAACACATTCTAACTATTTATAGAGCATTCTGAGTATTTTTAAAAATAAATAGCAAAAATATTACCTGAACCATTTTTTCCCCTGAGCATAAGTGAATAACCCTCATTTCCTGGATAGAGGTTCACTACCAGACATGACAACGTCTCCTGCATAACCAGCTTCTCAAGTAAATTCACATTTCGCCTCAGCTTCTGCTTTAAAAGTAAACATTGCTTATGAACATAATACTATCAAATAATTAGTAGCAATAAAACCAATTGCTAGAATATGAGTACTATTTAGATTAATGTTGAAGTATATAGCTAAACAAGCCCAGTTACATTTAATTGGACTGTATTGAGCAGAGTATATTCACTATGTATTATTATACATACTTATACACACAGATTTTTTTTCAAAAAAATCCCACTCATTTAAATAAAAAACAAACCTTCAATTATAAGTCAACAGACAACACAGTTAGCAAGAATGACCCTATGCTACAATGTTGTAAATCTACAGTCTGCTATTATTTGTATCATTTCTATAAACATCATTGTCCTGGTTCCGGCTGGGACAGAGTTAACTCTCTTTCCTGTAGCTGGAGGGGGTGCTGTGTTTTGGGTTTGGCGGTGAAAGGAATGTTGATGGCCCATTG
>JASVER010000031.1:3472434-3522031 GCA_030449065.1 Oceanodroma leucorhoa | reverse complement strand
TGGTGTTTAGTTGCTGGCTGGGGCTAAACCACGACAGTCATTTATACTATAATTTATACACTACACATTGTTTGATAACAATAACAAAATATTTAGTACTTTCAAATATTCCTAACAGAAGCAAATATTTCTTTCCAGGTTTAAAATATTGAATTACAGCATTTGGAAGCTTTCCTTGTCTGTATTTGCTGAAATCTGATCCAGCGGCTGCAGAGATTATTCCTTTTTTTAATTGTAAGAATGATATTTTCCACGTATAACAGATCTTTAAAATTCATTAGTATGTTTCAAAGACCCCACATACATCCTACAAATTAAGCATTTTAAAGGCCCCCTGAGAACAATGAATTCTAAACCTCAGATAATTTTACACCTTCTGATTGGAGGTAGATTTCATAGCTGAATGCCAGGTCTAGGTGGAGCCACCCGTTGGAAGCTAACCCTAGCACTCAGACTGCCCAACTACTTATCGCACATACACCCAACTAAGTAGCAGTGGGCTATCTCTTTTTGAACATATTTATCTTTCCAGAGATATTGGGAAGATAGAGGGCAGAATCATTACTTGTAGGGGAACTGTTCCTAGGAGAAAAGTACCGAAAACAAAACCCCAAATCCCACAGCAATATAATGCAACAGATCATTTTTACAGGTATGCAGAGAAAAAGGAAGAAAATCTTTTTCGTCTCCTGCTATGTAGTTTTGGAACCACTGCCCGAAGTTAACTCTTCCCCATGTGTCATGAACGATGGTGACTACATCCTACTGCCTTCTACAGTTTAGAAATTGTGGAAACTAACACAACAAAAAGGACAAAGTAGCTCATAAATCCTGAAGAATTAATGGGGAAAGAACTGGAGGAGCCAGGGAGAATGGGGGAAAACATGTCATGGCAACAGTAAAGGTAGACACTACTCAGGAAAGACAGTTCCTCATATAGGACTCTGGTGATGCAGCCTGTTACGTAAAACCTTCTTCAGCTAAAACTGCTATTAACCACCCCCCACATCCACCCCAGTCCAAGAGACTGCACATGTGCTGCCTCAATTTTCAGACACGTTGCTGAGTAAGTGACACAGCTATTGGGCTTTCACCCAGACACAGTATGAAGCAGCCTGGGGTACAGTAACTGCCACTGGAGAGTGAAGTCAACACTCAACTACTCTGACATCTTTTCTCTTAAGAATTGAGATATTGTCATCTTTTGAAGGAAAAGTTCATTTTCAGTGTTGGATAGATTAATACTTTCGTATTTAGCTGTGTAATGGCTTTAAGAGGACAGAAAGGAATACGAGAATTCTGTAAGAGTTGATTTAAAAAAGGATCATCAGGTTACGTAAGAGGTTAAGAAGAAATTAATTATTTACACTAAAGTTATATTTAAAAATAAAAAAGCAAGTAATCAAAAAAATAAAACCAACTCCATTCCTCTATCATTGGGACAGAATTAATACTGCCTCTAGAAGTTGTTACTAATAATACTGTTAACATTTCTAATTGAACTTTACTATTTTTATGAGCTGAAGAAAAAGGATCATTCAAGAAATAGCCATGAGATTTATTTTTATGGAAGGCCTCTGCTCCTTAAACACCTCATAAGTAAAATCTATAACAGTAATTCAATTGTAAATGTAATTAAATTGAGTTAATTACATCACTCTCTAATTTAAATTTATTTGGTGAATGACATGTTAGTTTTATTTTTTAATTTTTAGGTTTTGTTCTGTAATAGTTGGCCAGTTATGTTGTGGTTTTTTGTTGTTTTTTTTTTTTTTTTGGTGTGGTTTTGGTTTTTTTGTCTTGTTTCATTTTTTGGGGAAGTTAGATGTTTAAGGGGAAAGACAGGTAAAGGAAAGAGGAGAGGACAATAACACAGGCCTAAGAATATTTTGACACTGCATTCATATGACCTGAACTTCTTAAGACATATTCTAAGCACACATTAAAATATAAAGCCTCTCTTAAGACGTTGGAGTAAATTAGCATTTTAATTGCAAACATTCCAATAAGCAGGTAAAGTTACATTTCACTAAGCATAAAAAATTTTTATGACTACAAAAATCAGCTTTCTCCTTTGAGCTGGCTATTATTAGAGATACTAGATCAGAGCTGATACTAAGCATTAGCTCAGGTCTTGTCTGGAAAGATTTTAAAGATAAAGGAGTGGCCTGAGGTATATTACATTTCTTAAGCGTTCGTCGCAGTATATTGCAAGAGTTCAGATACCAAGCAACCAAGCCAGTTATACTGCTCTGTTACATCAGCTAAAACTCCTAATCCTCTCTGATTTCATGCACAATAAAGCAGCACTCCTCCCTCCTGAACACGCACCGCAGTAACTGCGTGATAGCTGGGAAGCAGTACAGAGAAGGCACAGGTGCTCCCTTTCGCTCCCAGTGACTTCTGATGACTACCACCGAATAAAGAATACTGAGTACTCCTGCCTAACAAGACTGAAGCATAGCATGAAATCACTACTTCTTACTCCTCCATCCTTAGCTATGAGCGAAATGTTCATTTTAATACCTACTCCTCCAGCAGTGCACTGGCGCTACACAAAATTATGATTTTATCTTTATCATGACTGCTTTTCCTGTCCCTCACTGTAGAAATCAATTTTCCCACTTACCTTTATGACTGAAAAGTTGGTCAAAAAACATAAAACAAACAGATCACCTCCATAAAAAAAGCTCTTGTAGCTATTTACTATATCTCTGTGAAATGGAAATCTAAAACCACCACCTCAGGTTTTACCCGTGACATCGAGTATGTTTCATTAATCCTGGTACCACTTTACAAATGCACAGAAATGCACCTTGGAAGGTACAATTTTGTGTCAACTTCAACAGAACTATTAATGATTTGAAAATTAACTTCATGAACAATGCTAAGCATCGTTCTTTCAGGAAGCAGAAAAAGCAAAGCAAAGTTTTGTATATATTGTCTGAAAAATAAAATCCAACCCAAAAATAAAACAACTTGAGGAAGCATCATTTTTTGGCTACAAAATACAAGGAATAAACAGAAGCCTAAAGATGTTTGTGACCTAGCTGAACCGAAATCAGATCCTAAGAGAAGACTGCAACTCATAACTAAGTATACTTCCTCTAGGGTGTTAACTGGCTGCACCAATCTTTAGGCTGCCATTCTAATAGAGACTAACAGTAATGCAGCTCAAAGACAAGGGCCATGCAGCCTCTGTAGTGGAGGCAAGAAAACATTTGTTTCAGAAGTAACACCTAAGGTAAGTTTTTGTAGATCAAACTTCAGGAATACTGTGGTCTGTACAAAGTCTGCTTGTTTCACCCTAATGAGGCTAGCTTTACTTTAAAGTGCATTCTTAAATTGTTTCCTCACCTTACACATGCAAGTTAGTTATATTTTCTTCAAGAACAGAAAGCTGCATGCAAGATGATGTTTTATACAATTTCCCAAATACATCCAACCCTGCATATCATTCATCACCATTAGAGATTAATCAAGGACAAAAAATCCCCCACTGTTATCTGGCACCATTTGGTTTATTCATGTATCGTAATTACTCATTCCCCACAGCTACCAGTGTACCTCTTAGAAGCACTTTTACAGCAAAGTAGCAGATATGTGCTTCATTATTTTTGCACTAGTGCAAAGTGGAACTCAAGTCACTTTCATTAACAGTGTCCTGAAACTTTCATTACTCATGTTTTCATGATTGCACACTGATGCTACCATGTGCACCTGACACAGGGCACCAATTGAGAACCAGCAACTGATCAATGATTTTTGATTTTTTTTTTTTTTTTAATTTTTAGTGGAGCCCTTCAGATTTACCTGCTGAGTATAAATCCTTCCAGCCCACAGACCAGGTCTGTTTCCACATTCATGTTTAAGACTGCTTCCAAAATTATTGTTTTGATTTTTATTTCTTTCAACTTTCAGGTACAGGAACGCTGCACACTAGAGTCCAAATGAAATAAATTGTTCTAGATAATCACCTCAACATAATTAGTTCTCTCTCTAGCGTGCATATGCACAAATAGAAGAGACACTGAGAAGTAATGAAGCTGGGCAGACTGGACTAACGGAGGATGCATAATTAATTAGTCCTTCATGGACATTATTGTGGAAAATCTGGTCTTCCCTATGAACACCAAGAACAAGGATATGAGTGACCAAGTAAACTGCAGGGTAGAAAACAGGAACGTGGGAGAGATGCAGTATTACAAGAGCTAAGATAAAGGGAGAAAGTTACGACTGAAAAATAATATTCAGTATCAATTTAAAAATTGCTTCTGAGTAGACAAGATAATTAAAACTTGTACCATCAAAATGGTACAACACTGGAATAGAAACTTCAACATTTCTATACACTAAACGCTTTAAGCTACATTCAAGTCATTGGCCAAACTCTAGTCAGAACACTATCTACTTCTTCAGTTTTATTGTGCAAATTAAGAGACAAATAAGCAGTCCTATGCTCATGGATGAAGTTTCACAATAGCATTATCTTCTAACCTTTGCACCTCGATCTTTGAGCTTCTCATTTTCAATAATTACAATCCATAACGTAAGACCAAGATATCTATTAACTGTCCACGTCTTAGTTCAGTGAATAAGGGCTCTAAATACAAATGTTTGTATCATAATAAGCTTCCAGTTCTTCAATACAGAACTTAAATTTTTACTCAAATCTAGATCAGCAATAATCTACTTCATCTACTGTGATGTTATAACTCCCTTCACTACTTTAATTGTATTATAGTTGGGTAAGTTGCTGAGTGCCTTCTAGTTTAGCAACAACTATTGCACTGAAATCCTGCTTTTTTTCCAGATTCCAATCTAGCAAGCCCGATCTTCTCCCTGCTGCCCAAATATCTTGTTACTCATTCACTATTGATGTTTTAATCTTTTCAAGTCTGTAATTTGCTTAACACCTTACTCACGTTTCTGATTTGAATCGGCATCATATGCTAAATAAAACCAACTACATTAGAATCACCAAAAAGAATTACAGGAGCTCAGTAACTAATATTTCATTCCCATTTGTCTTCTCATAGGTTTTTACTTCCTTGGGAAACAGCAATACAGCAGATTCCACACTTGTTGTTCTCATTCCATTTGATATTCACATTTTAGCAAAGTAGCTTGTGCCTTTTGCACCTTGGATTTATTGTTGCTAAGCCTGTCTGAGATTCTTTGTTAACGTTATGAAAAAAATTCACAAAACGCCTTAGCAGTTCATCATTTATCCGAGAAATAAATCTGAATTTACAACAAAGCATAGATTCTAAAAAATTCTCCGCATTTTTTCCCATGGCAGTCATGCTAAGCAATTGATTGTTGTCAGTATCACTGTTTCAGAATGCATGTGGCATTGACACTGGCCCTGAACTTGACCACAATTGACTTCAGTGACGCAGGATTAAGTCAGAACGAACAGGTCACTCAAGCCAGTCTAGGCCTTACTATTCATATTATATCACTCAGTTATTTCAGTAGTACTGTTATCTAATAAACTTGTTAGATACACCTCTGCATTCTAGACTATTCTTTTGAAATTCTCTCTTTTCATATATAGAAAAGCATCTCAAGAGCACAATCTTTACAATCCTCTGACAGCATTCTACCTTATTACCTTTAAAAACAGATTTAGGGTTACCAGGTAGCCATTGGCCCTCCCATCACTTTGTTTCTATTTCAAACTGAACTAAGATGATGCTATTAAATCATATAGTTTAGTCCACAAAAGTCATAACAACCGTTCCTCCTGTAGTGTTAACTTAGGTAACTACTACAGTAATGAAAATTTATTCTTTTTTAACAAAGGAATTAAGTGAAATAAAAAATGTATTTTCTGAACTTCCCTGTTCATACAGCAATGAAAAGCTTCGCAGCAATTTCCACTTACCTTTATCTCAGGCTCTTTTTCACATTCTTCTATATATAAATCATAGAGTTTTTGAAATACAGATTTTCTGAAATTAAAAAAGCTTAAAATGTAACCAAAATTAAATTAAAGAAATGCTAAAAGCTAAATACTGGAACTCTTACTACCTTCCACTGGATAAATATTTTCTTTTGGGAGGTCTCTGACGGGCACTTTCAATGATATACTAGAAAAGAAAACCAAAAAATAACACATATATTAAAAAGAAATTTAATTCTAGCTACCATGCAACTTTAGATCATTACCAGACAGCGTTCTATGGATACAGAAAGTAATTAATGGTTATGGTACATGACTGTTTCAAAAGTGTATTAAACATGATCTGGTGCATGTACAGTCATCAACAAGAACACAAGCCAATTTAGCTGTGAAACACAGCATGAGTTGCACGCAAAGTCTTGATTTTACATTCTTGTTTTGTAATTACAGTAGAAAATAACACTACTGTAGCAGTTAACATTACTGTACGTAGTTAACTACTGTAGTAGTTAATGTTAAGTTAACATTGGTAACATACTGAAGTTAACACGGTAATATACTGAAGTTACCATGTTAACATACAATCAAATTCATGTGTACTGGCTCGACAATATTTACAAATCAAGTACTCTTCAACATAAGCAACTTCAGGAAGTTTAATTTTCCCCTTGTTTCTTGCATTTACACTAGTTTTCTCTATAGAGCTGTGTATTATAAATACAATTCAGGTACATTAAATATTAGAATTAAAAAAGAAGAAGAAAGATCATCCTACATTAAATGTAGCTTATATTCTAACAAGGTTTTTCCAAATCTCTATTGTTCGTCTGAAGTATTTTGATTAACAGCTTAGTTCAAAATTTCAATGAAGAGAGGTTCTCCCACAGAAACATGTATTTCCCGTAACAGGGTTCAAGGTAACCATTATATCAGATGTCAGCATGAAAGAACATGAACGTGAAGGCACTTGCCTCTTCATTCTTACTGGGCTAGCCTTAAAAACACAAAAAACACAAACCAGATTTTGCATATATTTCTGCTAGCTGTCTGTGGATCACCACTGTATAGCTCTGCTTATTTCACAGCACACAGATTTGCTGGTTTAAAAGGGGAAAACTGAAGTCCTACATAGTCTATCATCATTGCACCTGATGATGTTCTCAGCACAACAGCTAAGAGACAAACATGCGACACAGCAATTTTAGAGAGAATTTTGCAAAACCAGTGTTACATGTATGGATGATTCTATATATACACACACATATATTTACGTAACATGTTCCTCCACCGCTTATCAGAAGAAATATAAAAATGCAATAGTTATTTTTTTAACTGTGAGATCAATATATTATGTGCAAACAAATAACGTAGCTACTCCTTACCTCTGCACGATCCAATGCCAGTTCTAAAGCTTGTTGCTGCAAGAATTACAAAGTTTTTTTTAGAAAGTACATTAACTGTTTAAACATCCTTATACATAAAAACCACTACAAAAACTCTATTACTACTGATATGAATTTAGAGTTAGAAGATGGGCTCAAACATTCTTTGGCACATAGTACTTAGCAGCTGAAACCTCATGTAACTGCATCAACAGTTAATTAATTCCACTACCAACTGTCTACACTTCGAAGGTTTTGACCAAATTATGAAGTCTTAGAACAATGAAAGGCAATTAGAATTAAAAGTAGGAATAGAAATTACACCTAATGAAAGTAATAACAAATATTAACCAAAACAATTAGAAAATCTAGGCTACGCTATTAAAAAAAAAATATAGAGAAGTGTTTTGAATATTCCACTCTTCAGTAACTCTTAGAAACACTTGTAATAGGTACTCCTTCCCACATATATATTTGTGTTGTTTCCTCAGTTTAAGCCATCCCTATCAGCTGTTCATGAAAGCAAATACCTTTACTCGAACCTCAAGGAACTGAAGGCATATGAACCACGTCCAATACATGGCAGTAATAGTTATTTCATACATTAGAATAGAATTCAGGGAGAAAAGCATACTACAGTAACAACAAAGAAATATACAGCAAAAATAATGGGGCTTTTTAACCATTCACCTACAGTGTCTCTAATACAAAATTTCTTACCTGTTCTTGGAAAAAAAAGCACTTGATGTGCTATTACTCATTAGAACCTGCCACTGCAGAACATTAAAATTTTAAAGTGTTTAGGTGTTTATATGAGTATGTCAAATACTCATGCTTTCTGTATAGGTCTAGTGGATAATTGCATGATTTCAGACATTCAATTCACTGACTGCTTGACAATAGGTAAAAATCCATGGCAATATTGTCACCTGTGAATAGAATAATACTATGTGGAGGCAGGATTTATACTTCGTACTCAACTATCTAACACCAGTCACGACTGAAAACACACCACTAGCTTTATATGATAATTTCTATGATGCACTGGACAGTGACTAAGCGTTTAGAAGTATTTACAAGCTATGAAGGAAGACATCCCTGAAAAAAGAAATATCAGAACTCACGAGTGACAAACAAAATCTTTTTTTTTTTAAGAAAATGAGAAACATTAATGGCATTCTCCTCATCAGCCAGACAGGTAGCAGACTAGCGTGAAAAGATGTGAAAATACTTTACCTGAATCATAACTTACCATTGTAGTTGAAGCCAGGTGACCAAATGGCAAAAGACGTACTTAAGAAGTTTGGTGGAGTAGGCAAAGAATCATATTTTATGGTCACACTTTGGGTACTGAAAAAAAAATCAAGGAGAAAAAAATATCACTAAGAAACTAATGCGCATTTTATTTAAATACAACATTTTCAGTGGTTAATTGTACTTAAATTTAATTTGCATAATGTCCTTTCCTCCAAAAGTAGAAACAAGAAAGCTTCATTCAATGTAAGTGCAGAGGTTCCTATTCTTGTGACTACTACTACTTTGCACAATCATTTTACTTTACTATTTAATATAACTAATGTAACAATAAGCATATAATTGAAATTATGTAGCCAAGTACTCTTCTCTATTGCAGCAGCCTACCTAGATACCCCAAACATCACATCCACAAAAGGCTAGAATATTTAATGACAAGCAGCCAGAACATTTAGTATACCCTGTTAGGTTTTTTGTTTTGCTTTTATGAAAGTATTATTCCACAGACAACAATTCCACTAGCAGTGCCTTCTAGCACTATTTTGAGATGTTAGTTTAATACTGACTCACAGTAGGCTGTCAATTACAAAGTGAATAAAAGTTGCACAGCACTAGCATGTTCCTTAGATGTCCTTGCCCTCAGATATCATGTCCCTATGCCATTTCATTTTTAAATTCAGCTAGATAGTGGCATGAAACAAAAACTAGCTCAAAACCTCCCATCTGTAAATCCTGTCCTTAGTATCATTCCCAATAAGATGTGAAAATTCAAGTCAATTTTACTTTCACATTTGAACACTACAGTGCCTCACTATACTTCAAACGTTCACTTAAGAAATTCCACCACACATAATTTTAATTTGTGGAAATATTTCTGTTGCAGCTATATTCCACAACAGCCATGGCTTTGGCAAACACCTTCCTAGATCTCAGATAACATATGCCTGCTACCTCACACCCCCTAAACCTTACTCAGCTGTTTCGGCGTAGAAACAATTTCAACAGGAAAAAAAAAACACAGACGATGACTCAGAGCTCCCCGCAAGGCTGAAACCTGCTGGCTTCTGGCAGATGGCGAGGAGGTGGGCGAAAAGGAGCCTGCACAGGATGGCCCAGGGGGGCGTCCATCCGCGCCACCCTGCAGGCCAGCTGCTTTCCGAGCAGCCCCTCCGCCCCGGCTCACGCTGAAGCCAAGTCCTAGAAGTGGGAGACCGAGAGAGCACCCAGCCCGATCGCGTGAGGCGCAGGTGCAAGCCCGGCGAGGGACGGGGAGCCCGATCCGCCCAGGCCCTGCTGTAACCGCCCCGCCGAGCACCGCCAGGCGGGCAGGCGGGCCAACCGCACCGCCGCGCCCGCCGGGGCTGCCGCCGTCTCCGCGGACAGGGGCCTACCTGCGAGGGCGGAGAGCGACCGGACGGAGCCACCGACCGCAGCAGCCAGCCGGAAAGGGCCGGGCCGCGCCAAGCCGCAAGGCCGCGCTGCGGCCGGGCGAAAGGGCGCAGGCCAGGCCCCCAGCGCCCGCGGCCCACCCGGCCCGGCCCGGCCCGGCAGGGCGCAGGGGGCCGCCACCACCCGACCAACCGCCCCCTCCCCGGCGCGGGCGGGGAAGACCCTTGACGCCGAGCGCCGTTACCTGCCGGCCTCCCGCGGGGCCCTGCCCCCCGCACAGCGGCCCCCGCCGCCCGCTCATCCGCCCCCGCCTCAGCCCACCGCGGCGCCCCCGGCCGCTTCCGCCCCGCCGCTTCCGAGTCGCTCCCGGAAGGGGCGGGGGCAGTCGCCATGGCGACGAGGTGGGTTAGGTTGAGGGCGGGAAGCGAGTCGCCGCGTCGCCATAGAGACGGGAGGGCGGGCTCCTAAGCCCCGCCTCTTCGCGGGGTGCCCGCGGGCCCCGCTCGCGCCGGGAGTAGCCGTTGGGCGCTGAGGGGCGGGGCGGGGCGGCTGAGGCGGGCGGTGGCTGCGGGAGGGACGTGATCCAAGTGGTGGTAAAGAGCCTGGATACCTCTGCAGGCCGAAGGTTTAATGCCGTGAAGGTCTGAATAGGTTTCCTTGTGTCTCAGGCATGCCGTAAGGATATTTGAAGATTTTTGATGTGTGACTCCCAGGCAGCAGCCCGTTATGGAACCTGGTTTCTCTGAGGGCAGAGAGGAAAGGTTGGGTGGTGGGTGGTGTGACAGCAATTCAAGGATAGAGAAGGGTTAGTTGGGAAAGGTATGGTGGACACATGGCTGAGGAAGCTTTGCTTAGTATAAGCTCAGTGCCTGAATGTAAGTTTTACTCAACCAAAATGCACTGTATTTTCATAATTCCCATTTGAGCTATACAGGAATTATTCTAAGGAATGATACCGGGAACATTTAAGCCTCTTTTCTCCGTAATAGATTATTGTGAGTGCTTTAGCAGCTGCTTCTGGGTAACTTGGTTGAGCTGCTAGGTGATTCATCAGATTATTATGCAAAAGAACATCAGTTTGAAGTGATAAAAGCTAATTTTAAATTTGCATTAAAAGCCCACTGTTTGTAAAGTGACAAAATGCCTGGTTTTGGGGGTTGGTTTGTTTGTTTGTTTTTCTGGAATGTTCAATTTTCTGTAAAATCAGACAAAATAGATAAAGCAGAACTACACAGCAGATTTGGTATATATGTTCATGTACATATTGGAAATTTCTTTTAATTACATAGTTGACAACAAAGGAATTGGAGGCAGCTTGAGAATAAATTTTCTGTGACCTCTCCCTGCAGAGACGTTAAATAATGCCTGTATTGCTTTTGGCAGATACTTGTCTAATAATTATCAGATCTGTCTGCAAGTAAAGTTAAATGATATGTTGCAGATTAACAAATATCCAGATTACAAGATTACTTGATAAAATATCTTTGTGATAAAGGATTGAAACAACATCATGTTAAGAGAACAGTTTAAAGTAGCATTTATATTCCTAAAATCATAAGAATTGGGAAAGAAAATATTTTAAATTCATCGTCCCTCAGCATGGGCAAGAGAGTCAAAGGGTGTGGCTAAAATACACTACTGCTGGGTTCACATGAGATACCTACAGTGCTGTGTTGGGTCGCTTCTATGGGCATCCTGGCAGGAGGGTTCCTGGTTGGGGTGCACTCCTGGTATCCATATGCTATTTCCAAGCTCTCCCAGACACATCTGCACTATACATTGCACATACTGTCCCTGGGCACAGCACTTACCCGACTTGTTGCCTATTATTCCCAGGCCTTTCTGGCACTTCTGACTGAGTCACAATTTATTTGTTCATAGCAATGAGCAAGTGTGCTACCCCATGATTCAGCAGCCAGTCCTATATGAAAGACCACACCTAACACTACCCTTCAATGCCTTTACTAACCTTGCAGTGCTGACATGTCCCAACAAGGGGTGACTTGAAAACTCAAGGAGTCATGGGGAGCTCCAGGGAGCTCTGGGCAAAGAGTGATGCTGGAGTGCTTCCTGTAGGACCACCCAGGTATTCTTATCTGTTGGAGCTGACACTGTTTTGGTTTCAGCACTGGATTCTTAGCCCCCCTGCACCTCGCACTCAGAGCATAGCCAAAATGTTGGAAGTCATAATTGCTGATGATGCCTAAAGTCTCTCAGAGGTTCTCAGTACGTACAATAAAAACCACTGATGGGATCAGTGTTCTTCAGATGTGGGGATAAACAAGATGGGCACCTAATTTCAGCATGTGAAAAGCTACTTCAATGGTTTGTCAGGAACCCACGTTGTTCCTGAACACCAGAAAAGAGGTGACCAGGATCCCATCCTGGTCCAGGAGCTGGTGGCAGTTCTTCCTGGACTCGTCCAGGCACCTAATACATGCATGGTACAGCAGTTCTGCAGCTGCATTTGATCCAACTTTAAAGCTAGCCCACTTTTGAGCAGGCAGTTAGACTACCTTTCAACCTTAATTTTTCTATGGATCTGTGCTGTATGCCATGTGCTTCACGTTACCAGTAACTAAAAAGTTATCAGAAGATAATTGTCATTATGAAAGCCATTTTTGGTCACTTTTTTCTGTGAACTGAAGAACGTTGGGAGTGTGAGAGTGCTAAATTGTTAGATAGGCTTTGTTTTGAAAGGATTAATTTTTTTTTTTGATTTCTGCTTAGTCTGTAACTTTCTGTTTTTTAGTATGATTAGTCAGAGTTGGACATAGCAAAATACAGGCATAAATTAAATCTCATTTCATCTCAGCTTAATCTGATGCCTAGAGCAACGTTGTGGAGCGTTGGCTCACCACCAGAGTGGAAACGTGCAGAAAGTTCCTGTGTTTTACTTGGGATAATCAGGCAGGCTCTTTCTGCCCAGCAACATCACCATGCCCTTTGAGGGACCCACACAGTAACAACGTGTTCTTGCCATGGTCCAGCTTGGTGACCACGATGCCAACCCTTAGTCAGCTGCACATTCTGTCACTGCTCAGTGCCCATCTGAGCAGGCCTATGGTTGGCTTCTGTGGTGCTGCCTTTAAGAGTAGCTCTGTGCCAATGTGCTGAATGCGATAAAGTCCCATAGGGATTCACAGTGGAGAAATGGCAACCCGAGTAGCTGCAGGAGACCTACACATTTCATAAGATCTCCTATCCAAAGGTTTAGTTAATATAGCTAATGACATATTTTCCTGTCCACTCTCATAAAAAAATATCATTGTGTGGAAAAGGTTCTTGCTTTACTCTCAACTATTCACTGTCTGGCTATAGAAAACGAAAGATTGACACTTGAGATATATTCTTAGCCTGTACCACCAGGACTCATGTTTTGAGTGCCTTTTTTTCCCATTTCAGTTCAGGCTGGAATGAGGAGATCTAACCTCTCAAGAGTGGCGTAATGCATAGTCATGATCTGCCTGAAGACTCCCCAAAATATCTTGTATCCAAGGCAGAAATGTCTTTTTGGTCCTAGGCAGTAACCTGTGCTATGCTTGGCCTCTGGAGGGCCTACAACCTTCCCACAGCATTACCTCCAGGTCAGGTTATATCTGGGCTGGAGAATCTGGCCACAATCTACCTATCTGTGTGGGGGTTTCAGCTTGACTAACATAACACTGTGGTGGGTGAGAAACTGCATATTGCTATTACTTCAGTGTGAACCTTTGTTTACAAAGGGACCTCAGTGTTGGTTTTGGAAATGTGCTTTCTTCTTAAAAGAGGAACTAGATGTCTTAGGGTCACAGATGGTTTGCATATTCCCCAAACATATTGTCTCTTTATGCCCTCTTTGTCGCCTTACCAGAAGCAAATTAATATGTATTCCTTATTGTACACAGATGGAATAAATAATGAACATATGGCCAACTTTTACACAATTATGATAATGGTCAAAAGTATTGTATTTATGGTGTTTTGAACGCTTGCCGTTGTCTCTTCTAAGTCTATTGTGGTCATTTTACCCTCTTCTGCTTGACTTGGCATATATTAGTCATATGTATATGACAATAATACATCTGAGATCATTAAAGCTAGAGTTATAAAGCATCTGTGTAAATAAAAACTATTTATTTCTTCATAATTCTATTAAAAATATGTAGCAAGAATCCCTTGGGAGATTCTATCCATGTTCTTATCCTCCTGGAAAGGTTGCAGGATTTGTGATGATAGTTTTGGGATAAGGAAGATTGGTGATGGAGATACAAATCCTGCAATACATTTCTAGCATTTGTTATACTTTCTCAGAATAGGAGGCTTTAAATTTAGGGTTTTTTTTTTTTTTTCTGAGTTCAGTGATTAACTCTGGAGCACTGGGTATGCTTTTCTGGTCATTTAGCCATTCATTGTGCTAGGTGAACATCCTCACCACTCTCTCCCATTCTGCGGAATTCTGAGCATCATTTGAAATATGAACTCCTGTATAGTCTTTTCCCACTTGAATGACCCCACTAGGCTTCGTGATGAAGCCTGCCCTCCCCAATTACTCATACTTTTGGAAATCTTAGACTAAGATTTCCTATTACAAGTCATATGTACTTGATTTCAGTTAGCTTAATCCAGTTGTCTTTGTGTTCTCTCTGTGCTCTTTACAATCCATGAGGAAAAGCCTCAAGATTTTGAACCCAGGTTTTCAAACAAAGCTGAAGGTATAGAACTGGTCTGGGAACCTACTGACTTTTCCAGTGAGAAAACTGGAAAATCAGTCCTCAGGGTTGGTAGTCCATCTATACTGCCTTACAATTTGTTCCATCTATCTTTCAATTTGTTCATCTTCTCATTTTCTTCTTTGTGCAGCATGTGTCATTTAAAAAGACGTCTTTTAAAACTCCTTGGTTACCATCTCTCCTACACATGCAGAGCATTTGAAGATAGATGCTGTCCAAGAAATTATGCTCTGAGTCATCTTGCAGTTTACTGACTAAATTTCATTGAAAGTTTTTGCTACCAAACAAGGAGTGTTCTTTCTTCTTCAGAACAGGGAATGCTGACAATAAATAATTAAAGCCATTTCTCTCCATTCCTTCTGTGCTTTAGTTGAGATCTCAATTTTTTCATACATGTGTTTTTGTATTCCTTTTCTCAGGAACCTGTTAGCTGAGAACAGCTCCGATGATAAGAGTATTTCAGGCTGGGTAATTTCAAATGCATGGATATTGTAGGCCCAGGTTTCCCTCTAGCTTTACTTTACAGTGTTTGCACTATGAAGGGAAGGCGTTGGGGAAAACAGGCATTCTACATTTTGTTTTCCACAAGCCCTTTTAGTGTTGACTTTTCTGTACTATCACATCTGCAAGATCCCACCATTTTCTATACGATTCTTAACACTAACAAGGCATAAGTACAAATTAGTGAGATAAATGCAGGGCAATAGATAAATTTAAAGAGCAGGCTTTCTAGACTTTCATGTTTGGCACCTTCAACTTCTGAAAAGGCAGGGTAGGATTCTCCTTCAGATTCAGAGTCTGTGAGTTTGGGCTTAAACTGACCTTTATTAATATTGAATTTCACCTGCCATTTTACTGCTTAGTCACTTTCAGATGTGAGTTGATCTTTACTACTCTGAACAATTTGGTATTATAGAATTTTGCCATCTTGTTGTTCACCCACTTACCCAGATAGTTTCTGAATGTGTTGAACAGCATAGGTCCATCACAGATTCCTGTGAAGTCTTACTGGTTCCCTATGGAAACAGGCTATTTATTCCTTCCTTTTGGTTCTCATTTACTCTTAAAAGTCCCTGTTAAGGCAGTCTCTAAATCCAGTCTTGAGTTCTCTGAAGTCCTCTGTCGATGCACCCCAGCAAGTGCAACTTCTACAATCTTGTCAGTTGCTCCCAGGCTCTAGTCATCCAATTTAAGAGTTGATGTCCATCCAGAACTTAGTCTCCCAAGCTCCTTTTCCTGATAGCAGCATCCCCTTTCTAGACCTCAGTAAGAAACATGATTTTCTTCTGTTTGAGTCAAGAACCTTGTCTGGTTAACAGGTGAGATGAACAGATTAGGCTCTGTATACCCCATGCTTCTACAGGCCAATTTGCTTTATTATATTAAGGGCTCTGCAGTTGAGATCCATCACCTACGTGGAACTCCACTTGACTTCAGCTGAATCTGGGAAGATAATCCAGGTTCGTTGATCACTGCATTTGAGTTCTTATATTTAAACTGACTTCCCCTTAAGGTTCATCCCTTCCTCATCCCTTTCAGCTGTAGTGCGGTATGGCTTTTCTGTCTTGGGTCAGCAAAATTGGTTTTGTTCTGTAATACTGACAGAACAATACTTGACAATACTTCTTAATTCTCTCGGCATTGTTTCTTCACTAAGTTAAGCTTTGAAATCAGCTGATCCTATACTCATAGCCCCACAGAAGGAACAAGGAATAGCTATGCTGCTGCAAAGCTCTATCGGAGGATGAAATATGATAGAAGTATTTGCAATGCTTCTTTTGTTCCCTTCTAAGGTTGAGGGAAAATTAATCCATTCACTCGGAAAGATACTTTCCTGCACATGCAACCTCAGGTACCTTCTTGGGACAAAAGGCAAAGCGCTCTCAATTTCCTGTCTTACCTACCTGTTGTCCTGACTGGACAAAACCCTGAGCAGCCTGGTCTGCCCCCACAGCTGATCTTGCTTTGAACAGGAGGTTGGACTCTTCAGGTTCTGAAGTATCCAATGAGCAAATGGCTTTGGCATAAAGGATTAACAGCAGCTGCTATGAAGCCTGCTATGCCTCTTGATGTTCTGGCTTATAAACCACATAGGTTACAGGGAACAGTGAGCTCAGTTGTCTACAGTAAGATCAGTCGAAGACTAACTCTGAGTCCGTGATACCTATTATTAGATTAAAAAAATATTTTTCAAAATTTCTTAAGCAGGAGCCAAATTTTAATATATATGTTTCACTTTGCTGACTGTGTAGAACAATAAAAATACAAACCAGAAACGGCAGATCAAAGTGTTGTTATGGGACTGTATTTTCTTTTTAAGCTTTAAACATTTCTGTGTAGGTGAGAAGTCAGTCTCATTGTTAATCTATCTAAATTGGATTATTCTTTAACAATAAAAAAACCTTCATTTATAATTTCTATCTGTCTATAAACAGATTTGCATGATTAGTGTGTTCAATGCATTCGTGGGAACAGAGTACCAGAGTTCTGTAGCCGTAGTGATACACTTGTCCCAATACAAAATTGCAAAGCTGTTTTTTTTTTTTCTGTGCTGTTTCAAAATTAAATGGCATGCAGGCATATGAATCTGAGTCAGATTTATATTTTCAGGCTGAGACAGTGATTCAAGTATAGTCCCTCTCATCTGAGTACAGATGAAAAAAGAAATGACAGCATGCTATGAGTAGGAAGCCCTTTGTTCAAGTCAGGCAGACTGTGGGCATGTGAATGAAACTTAGGGCAAAGAGCCATAAAATCCTGAATTCTCAGTTATGCCATTGACTTTCTGTGTGGGGAGTTATAAATCCCTGTGGCTAACATTTCCTACCCTGGGTATGTACATCCGTATTTAGGACTTAAATAATTTGCAGACATGCTGAAGACCCACATCTTCTATTAATTTTTAAGGTCAGATACACCTTGTCAAGTACGACCATCCATTCTTTTGTAGGCAGATGTTTCTAATTTGACTGTTTAAATAGAATTTTACAGTTGGTGAATAGAGATAAACAACATTCTTATTCAATTTATGTTCAATTTATTGTCTGCACACACAGAAAGTTACAGAGAAACCCCTTCATTTATTTTCAGGCAGTAGAGGTCAAGAAAACATGAAATACTATGTAGTAAATGTTTTGAAGTGACTTGGGGTAGGGTTCAGTACATAATTAACATATAAAGTAACACACGAGTGAGCTAGGAGCATAGGTGTTCGTTACACTCGGTAAAGCCTAGAAATCACTTCAGCTCACTCTAAAGTAGATATCTTGGGTAAGTTTCAGTTGCTTGAAGATACGTATCTAGTTCCTTTTGTGATACCCCTGGGGTATCTTAGACACTTTTTCAGGACTGGCAAATATGACACAGAACTTGAGGGAGATCTGTGTTCTTCAGCTGGAGAGGTTACCTAATGGAGTCTAAAATGGTACTACAACACTGTCTTTAGTCAGCCTGTGGCTGGTCAGCTGAGTCACTCTCTTGGACTTCTTGGCTGCATTGATGAAATCCTCTGACCATGGGAGAATTAACACATGTAGACGTCTAAAATTAGGTGTCTCCATCTCAAACAGTCTTTTTGCAAGAGCTCTTGTGCCTCAGTTTTGGGAAGCCTAGCCAGAGACACTTAAAACCAGCCTTGATTTTCAGAATGTTCTGACTTACACTCAGTGATTTAGGCATCTTTGTTGGGTTTCCAGTTTGACAGCTAAAGAAATTGATTATCATGCAAATTATTTATGATTTCTATCAGAAAAATATAACAGTTGAAGCTACTCAGTTCCAACCACATCTGTTATTTTGAATTTTCTCTTCTGATGGCAGTTGCAGTGAGGCTACCTAAAGATGAATTACCTTGTCTACGTTGCAGGACATTATGGAGTCTTAGGAGGATGAACAGGGCATTCACACTGCAGATGTGTGGGACACCTGGAGACAACCTCTATTCCACAGACCATTTCAACTTCTTCAACATCTCCATCTTGCTCTACCTACCCTCAACTTATTTACACCTCTAACACTTTACTTCCCAGTCCCACATAAAAGACTGTCTCAGTCCTACCAGCATCTCACAGACACAAAGAAGGAGCAGGATGGGCAACCTGGCCCAGAATGTCTAATTACCATCCCTTCTCCATTGCTTCCCCCTTGCTTGAACCTGACAGCTCCTACTGGGCACAGCACAAACTGGTTAGCTGGAGACAAAATGGGTAAAGACTTGTTGGAATTTCTGTACACAGAAATGTGGAGACTGGAGACTGAATTTAGGAGCTAACATTCTCCTCAGGACAGCAAATAAAGCAAGAAGATTTAATAGCAGACCAATGGTAAATCTGAAATGTCATGGGCCACAGAGTAAGGCAGAAACTGAGGTTACTAGGAGTGATTTTGGATGCAGTTTTTCTGTTTCTTTGAGAAAGGGAGGGAGAAGAAAGTGATAACTGGGGAGATGGAGAATGGTCAGAGTAGATCAGCTCCCTGATGATGTGGAGACAGGCAGTCAGGGTTAGCTAGGGCCAGAGGAGGCTATGCAGTCCAGGTTATACTTTAAACAGAAATGCCACTCTGGCTGGTCTTTTTCCTGCCCTGTGCTTACAGAGAAACTGTTATGAGAATGCCAAAACATGCTTTTAAATATTGATGTTGTTGCAGGATTCTGGCATGATGCTAGGTCAATAATCCCTTGCTTGCGGTTGGAGTTGGGATAGCTGTCATTCTCTTTCCAAAAGCCAGGGAACCTGTAGTTGCAGGTGTGTGGTGCTTGAGGAGTTGTGCTGGAAAGTACTGCAGGGCACATAGACTGTCAGGCTGAGTCCACTTGTGCTGTAGAACAAAGTCTGTGAAGAGATGCTGAGTTTGGCAGTGAGGGCACTTTGAGGAGAACTTAGGGCAATATAGATACAGTCAAAAATTTAAGTATGAGTCTATGATGCCAAGCTTATGTAATGGATTGTAGCATGCTAGCATATAAAGGGAAGATTACCTTTAAACCATCGCTTACATTTTGAGTATTTCAGCGGAGAGAATTTGTCCAGTACCAGTTGGTACAACATGACATATCATAGCAGTCGTCTTGGCTTTACTGAACAGCGAGGTTGCCATGGCAAACCATACTGGAACAAAAAAACGGGGCCCTCTAATTAAGGCAATGATGTCTGAATGCAAGAATCTCAATATAAAAAAATTTAGGACTGCCTCAGGAGTACCTAGAAATTTTTGTCAAATTATTCTTCATTTGGCAAAAGATATATATGTACTTCTATTGTAAACAAAGTTAATGTGGATATTGAGTTAATTAATCTATAATAATGATAGAAAAAGGATATTTTCTTCTTCAAAGATTAAAAAATGCAGCTTTTATTGAGCTGCTTCTGTAATGAATAAGCAAAGAAATGTACCATTTCTACATAAATAATTTTTGGGTGAGCTGCTTTGGCTGAGTTTTCCAGACTTCATAAGCAACAGATTTGTTGGTCTTCTCTTGCAGTATTCAGAGTCTTGAAAACATATCTGCATATTTGCATTTTGAACATATACAGATGATGTGAAAGTGCTGCACATTTGTGACTCTTTGGAAGAGGTATCTTCGTTTTATTTTTTTATTATTTTTTATTCCCATAATGATGCCTTTGTTATGTTCTGTCTGTCTAGTTTGGTCTGATTCCCTTTTGCTTAGTTCATGGTAAATCAGAACAACATTATTTACATTAATGTAGGTACATAATATGACTAAGTATGAGTGCTTTCATTAGCACTTCTGTGCTGGAGACGGTAGGATATATAGGGAGTAGCACCACAGAGTAACTATGGCTATCCTGTTAAAACTGTCCGTACATCATTTACCCTGTGTCAGGAATTTGAAATAGACAGCCCTCATTCCCATCACTTTGTGTCTTTCTTTGGCCTTCTGGATGAAGACAGGTAAATTTAATGTTGTGTCTTGCATATTTTCTGCAGTCTTCATATGGAACCCTCCCATATTTCATTGGAAAATCATTGCAGCAATCTTTTCAGAGCTCTGAATTTTATTTTCACTGTGGGACAAAAAGAACAGGAAACCTAAGATCCTTAATCCATGAAGTCTGGAATGTATCATGGAAGTTTTAATTTTTCACTGAATGCAATAGGGGTTCATAAGTCTTTACAGCAATCAGGTATTCTTAGATTATAAAAAAATTGCAATGATGTACTTATCCCTAACCTGACTTATTTGTTTTTCTGAATTCAATGATAGATCTCTCTTGGGCAAAAGATAAGTTAACCAGAAAAAGATAAGTCAACCAAACTGTGCAGATAGCTAAGAGATTAATAATGGGATTTACTTAACACAGAGCTCCCAACGGGAATGAGCGTTCGTCTGCTGAGTATCATAAACACCTCATCAATCAGATGGATGTTGGCATAAGGCAAACACAGCACTGCTGTTGGCCTGTAATTAATTTTCATTTGTTTAATAAAATAGCTAGTCCTTGGATGATTGTATGGCTTTGCTGGATCTTCTACATTTTCTAGCTTTAAATGAAATTATTTATGAAATCAAATTAGCATGTTATCCTGCCTGCAATGACTGTTTCACTCAACCCACTAGAGGTCAGGGCTGTACTGCTAAGGTAGATGGTTAAAAATCAGCTAGGAAGAAATGTCTTAAGATGTTGCCAGAAGTGACATTTTTGTCAGAGGCTTCTAAATTTTAGAGATTTAAAAGATGCTATATATATTACTCAGTTAATATTAAATAATGCATTGTATTTAATACTGGTGAAGTAGGCCCATTTGGCAGATCCGTGGTTATTATAAAATTATATAACTTGATTTAGCAATGACAAAAAAAAACCTAATATGTTTTTTAATCCATATATCTCTAAATTTCTATTTAATTGCTGTTGAAGCTTTATTTCCAGTTTTGTGATTGCATTTTATACACTGGTTATTTAACTGTCTACTGAAAGAAGATTAGAAACAGGTATAAGGGACATTTCTTAGTTCTGTAGAACAAGTGTTAATTCCAGTCATGTAACCTTCTCAGCCGCATTTTGAAGGAATGGGTCACAACGGTAACGGTTTGTAGTTCAAAGGATGGGCAAGGTCTTTGACATAACATTTCATAGCTTGACACCCAGTCCATGGAGTTTTGCTCTTTCCCTGCTGGTTATAAGAACTTATTTAATCTTGTTATGAATGAATAAAACATAGCACGTGATCAGTACTTTGTTAACATTATTTTATTCTGCTCTTTAATAGTGTCCTTCTGGTAAAATTCATACATGCTAATGTAAAAGGGAGCTACCAGGTTCATGGCAAACCTATACAAAGGGTTAATTACACTGACCACATCAGTATATATCAAAGCCAAGGGAAGGCAGATGGGGAGCTTGCTATTGCTTCTGGTGTAAGAAAGGAGACATTCTTTTTCCTGCTATATTGACTATAAGCCCGAGATAGCTAGCCCCACCTTCTGACGAGGAGACCTGAACAGATGGAAAGTTAGTATTCGTCCTGAGACTAGTAGTGGCACTCATTCTTTTGGCATTGTTTGCTATGAGATCAGCGTCTAAAATATCTAAAACATCTCTCTCAAGTGACCAGACTTCAGACACACAGGATTAATTTGTCAGATTGATGTCTGCTTGTATGATGGATGTGTGCCTGCAAGTGGGGGCAAGCGACAGCAGCACCAGCTCCTTGCTGTGCATGTAGCATCACAGGAGGGATGCATGCCTGCATTTGGAGTAGGTGCGCTTTATGGTGTGAGTGATGGGGGTGCCGCAGGGAAGGGCTGATAGTGCAGAGTGGCTGCTCTAGAGGACCATGCAGTGGCATAATGCTCCTGGCTTTGCTGGGCCATGCAATGGGATCGTCCTTCTGACTTTGTTGCCATTCTACCAGCCCAGTAGCCATTTTGCCTTACCAGTAGTCAACAAATCCCAGATCAGGGTGACATGTGACATCTGACATGTGGGACTCTGGAGTAGTGAAGCTGCAAAAACACAAACTGAAGGGACCATGGCAGAGACAGAAGATTGAGTGTTAAACTGAGTGTGAGAGGTTTGACAGGTCTGCTAGTATTTGTTTTTAATATTTTTTCATAGAGTGAAACCACCCTCCTTCCTTAAGCTTTTGAAAAAGTCAATAATTTAAAATTTCACATATGCAGTTGTGTATTTATCCAGAACAACTAAGGTTCTTTATATGATATTTGGCTTAATTATCTTTTTAGAAATCTCACATTTACAGAACTTCATTAAATTCGAAGAGCGGAAGTTGTCATTATGTTTCTGAGCAGCTCTGATAAAGACATTTGTGGGAGAATTTAATATAGTGGGTTTGCGCATTTGGCAATTACTCTGTAGCAAAGGAAATCCTTTTGACTATGTGCTGGGATTTGTCAGCCTTCTGTTTTCACCTTGTCTTAGTGAATTGAAGTTGGGAAAAGCAGGGTGAACACTTTAAATTCTTCACAGAACCATAAGATGGCACAGAACAAACATCTATCTCTGTCAGCATGAAGGGTAATATATATTGTGATAAGAAAAGGCAGAGACGGTTTTCTGTAATGTGTTTATGAGGAACACTGTAAAATGACCTGTAAATTTGTCATAGCTTGAATTCTACCAGATTAAGTATATAGTTTGATATGCTGTACATGGAGCTTGTTCACTACAAGTTCCCACAAAGGAGAAACAGTTGCATGATACAGCATTGTCTTGGGAAGACAGTTTGCAGTTCCAGTAGACAGGAAGATGAATAAATCAGTGAGGTGATGTAAAAGAGTCACTGACCAATTGATTATTTGGTATCATAGACTTTATTCAACATTTGCTATAGCACATCAGCAGTCCAGGATCATCTCTTTTGTTTTTTTCCAGGTGTGGCTGGCCTGCCCTGTGTCTCAGTATGACCAAATTGCCATTCTGAAACCTCAGTTGCTTTGAGCCTTTTGACTTTCACAAATTACTTTTCCCATGATACTGTCTTTCAGGACACCCAATTTAAGAAGAGTTACTTATGCAGTGCATCTTTGTCCTACTACTTATGCCAAAATAAATGCCAAAGTAAATATCAGGTGTTGCTGCTACATAGTAGTCATGTGTAGATCTGTAGCTGATATAGACAGCAATCTCATACACCTTCCTGCATGTTGGAAGCATTCTGAAACTAATTTGGTTACCCAGTGTTTGGCAAGAGTTTGGGTAGTGAGGCTCTAAAGAGGGAAGAATGACAATCTTTTTCTTCATTGGGATAGGCTGATGGATTGTGATGGTCTCAGGCTGGATATCCAGGGCCAGTTCTCCACAGAGAGTTTCAAAGGTGGCCCTCTGTTCTTCATCCATTGCTGGTCATTCCACTTATAACACAATGTAGTCTTGTCAATGGGTGTTAGTCTTTCAGGCCTTAGACCTCCTTTCTCTTAAGACGTGATGTGTAGCAGACTTGGACCCTCCTTGTTGCTATTGGCCTCGTCAGGGAGGTCTGGACCTCAGTAGCAGTTTTCTTTTGTGCATTGCCAAGTCCCAGAACCAGACATGGGATGCATGCATTGTGGAGCCTCTGCTGAGTAACAGTTTTGTTGGTCCCAACCAAGAAGGCAAGCCTGAGAAAGCATGGAAGGCTGTCTGATCTGGATATAAGTAACAAAAACTCAAAGCAGTAGGAGCTTTGGGAATATGAGCATCCAGAGGCAGCATGTTAAGACACAGTATGCTCAATAACTGCCCATGTGAGAGCATCTCTGGGTCTGAAGTTATCCACTGTGTGGGGCAGATGAGGGTGTGTGTGGCCTAGATGACATGCTAGAGAGGTGTGTGGGTAACTTCAAAGCTCTGAGGGGTACATTCTGTGCCTGGGCCTCTGCCATCTAACTGGCATCTGGCACAAGGTCACTGTTTTGGCAGGTGGTGAGTTTACTAGCCTGGATGCACACCATGCTATGCCAGCTTGCTGAGTGCAAGTGCTTTGGCATGTTCATTTTGCTAGTGGAAATATACTGTAATGTCTAAATTAGGCAGAGCTAAGTACCTACGGATGTTTCATGAATGCCAACATACTGATTGGGAAATCATACATGCATTGTTGAAACTGCTGAAAACAGCAGTGTTGTTAATCGTAACTTTTCCCACTCTTCTCCGCAGCAGAATCACTGCCCAGAAATTCCTTTGAAGGTAGAGCCCTTGTAACGAAACTGAGCAGACATCAGTCCTTTCTCTCAAAAGACGATCAGAGGTTAGATCCACATTTAATCAGTCCTTTCTCTGGAGTTTTTCCTCACTTTCTTCCACGTTCTTTTCTCCTATCTGGTTTGAAGGACATTTTCTTATCCATGAAGAATGGCTCAATTTGAATGGAGCTATCAAAAATAGCTCCAATTTCCTCCGGTCTTCCCTCACACTGTCTTATGCTACAAACACACATTTTTCTGAACATCCTAAAGCGGTGGGGAGGGGATTCCCTGGGAAAGCAGGAACAGTATCTTTAATCACCCAAGCAAGGAGTGGACTTAAATGCCCATTATCTGCATCTTTGGTAATTGCACTAACCATTGTGCAACCACTAATGATGGAAAGAGGGACACTTCATTCTCCTTTATGGAGAGATTGATCCACTCCATATGCTCTGAACATGCCTTATGAATTGAGCTCTTAAGGTAACAGGCCTGGGACTGGGGGACCACCTAATCTGGTTTATGCATGAAATGGGTGCTGAGCTTCTCAGAGCTGACAGGACTACATTTCTTCTGAAAATTCCCAGGTGCAGCATTCTAGGTAGCAGGTGAACTCTGGTGTCAAAAACTTGGCCAGGTGCGCAGTTTCTGTTCCTCCAGATTGAACAGATACCAAATGGTGATTTTGCTGGGCTACACTTTCAATGAACACACCTAAAATGGCAGTTGGGACTCATCTACAGCGAGACTCAGGCACTTAAGGGAAATCTGGTTTAAGTTATTTGATACTAATTTTAACTGTAGTAAAATTAAGAATGAAACAGCTGAAAGCAAGGCCCTTCATTTTTTTTCTCAAGCCCAGAAAGAATGACATCACATTATACTTCTCTTTGCGTGCCTCAAAATTTTAAAATTTTCAATATGTCTCTGGTTTAAGTCAATTTAACATGCTGTTTAGTACAAATAATATTATTTTTATGAAGAAGGAGTTCCGAAAAGAAGTCAGATTAAATATCGCTAAACTGACATAGCGTGGAAAAAATCGCCTAGTGAGAAGGCCAAGTATCCTTATGATGTAACTTTGTCTTATATATCAGGTTATAATATTGTTTTGAGAATATATGTTTCTTTCCAGCTATTGGCAGCCTCTGCTTTTCAGCTTTATAAGCCTCAAGTGTGTCTGTTAAGAGGAGCATTGGCTCAAAGCCATTTTCTTTTTCTTGCTTTCCAGATAGAATAGAGTCACTGCATCTTCTTTTTGTGTAGAGAATCCAGAAAGCTTTGCTATGGGAATTTGCTTTCTTTTCAATTTGGCTTTTTAGTTTCTTTCTTTCATGTATTATTATTGTTATACAGTATGCTGTAAATGATAAATAAATTCAAAACTTTGAACTGATACTGAAATCAAGAGTATTTGGCCACTTTCTTACATGAACAAAGACAATTTGTTCCATATGGTAATGAAAAGCTCGTCTGTAATTTCTGTTTATGTGTTAAAATAAATGTCTTATCAATACTAACACCTACACCTCATGATTCTAAGGACTTTTTCCTGTAGAGTCCATTTCAGTCCTGGAAGAGTATGTAGCCAGGTAGGCCAACTGAAGAGACTGGCCAGCCCAAGGCCTGTGGCCTTAAAAGAATCATAGTGCACCTTTCACTAACCTGGGTCCCTCCACAATCTGAGGTCTCTTTCGTTTTGTCTTTGTTTTGGTTTGCTAGAAATGTTAATTACTATGTTCAGGACAAACTGCTGCCTGGGGAATAACATAATTTTTGACTTTGCAGATCAGACATGTTTGTATATTCTCAACTCAATGGTGATTTTAATTATTGTCTAAGGTCTTGATATGTCAAGGGCTATTTTTTGGTGTTTCTGGTCTTTTCTATTAATAGTATCACATTTGGTATGGGAGATGGGAAGTGTGTCATGGCTTCTGGTGTGTGTAAGGGCAAGGAATAGACATTTCTTACTTAGGACTTGTCATTCTACAGATGTGGAAAAGTGGACTTGATACCTGAGGACATCCCATCCATTTCTATGTTTCTGTACATTTGTAATCTCTATGGAGCTTCAGACAGGATATGTTATTTCTATTTTAAATTCTTATATATTTGCATGTATCTTTCAAGTATTTGTACCTTCAAGAACCCAAGATGGGAATCATGTCCAGGCTATAGACACCTAAGCTGTGTCTCAAGAGAAGTTTCCACATTCACACGAGATGCCTTAGATGCTGATACAGTGAAGAGAGATCAATACAGGGAACAGGGTGGGATTCAGTTGCCTGAATTCAGCCCAACAATCTAATAAGATTATTCAACTGATTGCATGTAGGTGTCTCTTTTAAGACAAACTGGATCACTCTATAAGCGCAATTGATTATATAGGCTGAAGGAAGATTTATTTTCCTAAGCGTATGAGTTTAATGTCCTTTTTGGTGGTAGGAGTACATTCCTGGACTTCAGCTGCTACTCCACATTTTTCCTGCAAGTCCTGTGACATAGCTGCTAGCTCTGTGCAGATGTTTTGGATTCTCCATGACACTGGAAATCTCTCTTAAGTCCACTGAATCACACTCTAGACCTGGTAAGGGAACATCAAAATGTCATCTTCAAAATCTGAAACTGATTCCAGCCTTTGTCCTTCGTTGTCCTGCTAATCACCTATCTGTTAATCTACCTCAAATTTTTGTGTCATGCCCAAAGTGTTGAGCACTGGTTCTGCATTGATATTTTAAACTTTACTTATGCCATGTAAATAATCCTGTTTTAAATTCACGATACTACTCAGATAGTTAAACATACTGATAAAGTTTTTAATTAGAAATTTAAATCAGAGATTGCATAACTGTATATTCTTCTTTACAAAATGCCTTATGAATAGTATAACAATTTTTCAAGTATAACTCTGTGCTGTATTTCAGTTATTTGTGAAGTGATTCTTAATTGCAATTTTGGGATCCTTCTGAATTAATGTCATTGATGTCATTGTTATTTGCTTTAAATAAGGGTTTTACCACCAATGCAATTTATCTAATGATGTGGGTTATAAATACCGGATGTCCTTTCTCTTGACTCCATAACCTCATCTTTTAAGCAACTCCAGCATTATTCCAATGTAGACGGCAACTATCCAGTTCTGCAGATGCTATGAACAGACTTAATTATAAAACCTCACTCTTCTCCTCAGCAAAGAATATTCTGAATTGCTAGACAAAAAATCAGTTTTTGAAGTCGATCCAGCTGTAAGGTGGAGAAGTCTCTGGCATTGCCTTTTGCTATTTCTGTCTGAATCTAATGCCTTCTACAATAACTAAGTTTTATATCATTTCAGACAGCTACCGCTTTCAAATGCAGCATTTACTACATAATATATGAAAAAGGATACAACATTTCATGACAATAAATGAGTGAGAATGCATTGTAAGGAACAAATAGAAATGCCTCAATCTGAGCTTCTTCAGCTATTAGGATTGCCTTCCTGGACTTCAGAGACTTAGAAAAATGGTCAGAGTATGTGGGGCCTACGTTTGTGTTTCTTTATAAAGAAGAGACACCTTTAGATTCAGGTTTTATTTTAATGTTTTGCTGAAGATTTAGCTCAGTACTGATTGACCAATATCAGATAACACTTGGATAATGTCTCAATGCTTATCACTCACAGCACAAGATGTCGTAGGAAGACTCCTGACAGAGCAAACAGGAAGACTGAAGAGACACTTCTCTTGTGGCTAAGTCACAAGAAATAAAGGTTTATTCAGAAGCTATGGGACTTTACATGCTATATACCCCTAATCTTCCAATACTTTCCTGTCCTACTGTGGCAGGTCAACCCTGGCTGGCTGGGACGTGCCCACCAAGCCACTCTATCACTCCCTCTCCATCAACAGGACAGGGGGAGAAAATACGAAGAAAAGCTCATGGGTTGAGCTAAGGACAGGAAGATCACTTACCAATTACCGTCATGGGCAAAGGAGACTCGACTCGGGGAAATTAGTTTAATTTATTGCCAATTAAACAGAGTAGGATAAGGAGAAACAAGAACAAATCTAAAAACACCTTCCCCTTACCCCTCCCTTCTCCCCGGGCTCAACTTCACTCCCGACTTCTCTTCTGCCTTCCCCCGTGTGGCGCAGGGAGACGGGGAACAGGGGTTGAGGTCAGTTCTTTATCTCTGCTGCTCCTTCCTCCCTGTGCTATTCCCCTGCACCAGCGTGGGGTCCTGCCCATGGGATACAGTGACCTTCTCCAACATGAGTCCTTCCCACGGGCTGCAGTTCTTCAAGAACTGCTCCAGCATAGGTCCTTTCCACAGGGTGCAGTCCTTCAGTGTGGGTCCCCCATGGGGTCACTCACTGGTCCTGCCAGAAAACCTGCTCCAGTGTCGGGCTCCTCTCCACAGGCTGCAGCTCCTGCTAGGAGCCTGCACCGGTGTGGGCTCTCCATGGGCTTCAGCTTCCTTCAGGGCACATCCACCTGCTCTGGTGTGGGGTGCTCCACAGGCTGCAGGGTGGATATCTGCTCCGCCATGGACCTCCATGGGCTGCAGGGGGACAGACTGCCTCACCATGGTCTTCGTCATGGGCTGCAGGAGGTGCTCCGCCTGGAGCACCTTCTCCCCCTCCTTCTTCACTGACCTTGGTGTCTGCAGAGTTGTTTCTCTTACATTTTCTCACTCCTCTTTCCCAGCTGCTGTTATGCAACATTTTTTACCCTTTCTTAAATATGTGATCACAGAGGTCCTACCGACATGGTTGATTGGCTCAGCTTTGGCCAGTGGTGCATCCACCTTGGAGCTGGCTGGAACTGGCTATGTCTGACATGGTGGCGGCTTCTGGCATCTTCTCACAGAAGCCACCCCTGCAGCCCCCCTGGTAGCAAAACCTTGCCACGTAAACCCAATACACCTACTTTGGACATGAATTAGGTTTATCTGCAGGATTTCTACTGAAATAGGAAGGTTTCTCTTAGTAAATGTTTGCAAGAAGAAAGTTAGTTTTATTAATTATATGTATGACTGCAGCCCTGGAGAATCCTCTGTTTCTGTCATGACTGTACTATGTCACTGGAAAAGTCATTTTCTGGTGGTCAATAAACGGTCAATAAACGGCTGCCCAGTCTGAGATCTTATGGTTAAATTTGTAGAAGTGCTAAGGACTCACAGCTGGATGGAAGTTAATGGGAGCTATCCTTTCAAGTGTCATGTAATGCTCAATACACTCAGGAGACAGATGCAATTTCAGTTACCATAAATAACCATGAAAAATTACCCAGAAACATACAGTTTTGTCTTCAGAGCAGTGTTGAATAGCCTACAATGAATAATGCGTGAGAGTGAACACAGTAAACAAAACATTAAACAGTTGGTCATTAGCACATTGGTGATCTTTGTGTGGAGTGAGTGACAAAGGAGTTGATAGAAAATGAATGGATACATGATCTGGTAATCAGAAATCATGTGGTAGCTGAGGTCACCTTCACTGCCACACTGACTGTGGGTTTTATCTCAAAGCGTTGCTCCTGCAACATGGCAGTTCTGGCCGAGGAATGTTTGCTCTCCAGACGTCAGCAAACCAGCATCACACAGGCGACAGGTTTCTCTTGTGTACCCAATGCACTTTTTCGCACAGATGTTTTTCCACAGAAGTTTTTTGAAAAGTGTTACTTATTGTATTGTTTAGTGAATATTACATGTTTTATTTCCAGATTTCCTCACACTTTCATTAATTCAGTACTCTATTAATTTTATCAGTATTAATTATTTCACTTAGAAAAAATTACCCATGTGACTGTATGAGAAAAAGTTGTTTAGCTAACATTAATGCTTCTTTCCCCGTTTGGGGCTCCTCATGATAATTTTTCCTTTGGCTTCTTTGGATCAATGTCACATGTTGTTCCTCACATAAGTTGTCAGCCTCATCCTGACATAGCTAGTTCTGTGTAACAGAAATGTTGCATGGAGAGGAGGTTTTTTTATTAGCATAATGTATTTTATTTTTACAGCTGAGCGGTACTGAAATGACTGCACTGAAATACAACGTAAAAGAAATAAGATTACTGCAACTGATTGATGGCACATAAAATACATTATTAAATTGAATTGACCATTAAGCTTTGCCTCTTAATTTTGTTGTTTCAGAGTTGTTCTGATTACACAAAGAAAAAGCAGTTGAATATGTAACCATTAAGGAATAATTGTTTCATATTTCCACTTGTTATTTTAGAAAAACCCCCACACTTTCCCTTCAGTCCTACTTTAAGAAAAAGAGCAACCTCTGTAAACGTGGAGAAAGTTAGCCAAGCACTTAAATGGAAAGCTCAAAATTGCATGAAAGAATGGAAGAGGTTTCAGTAAAAAAACAGATTATGTCGTTCCCTCCCAGATTATGTCCGATTTACTGCTGATAGATTTTCCTTTCCTGCCCGCCCCCCAGATAGCACAGTGCAAATAGCATGTGGCTTGCATAGCAGATATAGTAGGTATACTTTGGGCAGACAAATGATAAAACCACATAGCTTGGAATATAGTCCAGCTAAGGTTTCCAACTGGAATTATCTTGCAAACCCAGCAAGAGGTGAACTAAATGGTTTAGGGTTCTTTTTTCACCACTACTTTTTCCTTGTTCCTTTTTGTCTCAGAATGAAATAACATTTAAGATTTGTGCTATTTTCTTTGATTGTTCCTCCCTTCTACTCTTTATGGTTTAGAACATCTTCATTGGAAAAATGATAAAATGGCAAAACAGAAAAGGAAGAAAGAAGAAATATGTCCATATGTGGGGGGAAACTTCTGAACTTTACTAACTCATTTGTATTCAGTGGTAAAAAGAGGAAAAGACATTTTCAGTTATTAGTTTTCATGCTTTCTGAATACCTTTTGATAGAGAGGTTGAGTAAGAGAATGACTTTGCACAATCTCTCATCATACAAAAAGAGCAAAAATGGGCATTTCTCATTAGTCAAATAGATGAAAGATGGTCTGTGTAACTGTTAGAAATGGTGGTCTAGTTACAAACTCTGGCTCAGCATGTGACTGGACTGATGATTGTGGGGAACAAAGAAAATATTATTAAAAGAAGATCCCTCTATATTTACATTTTCTTGCTCTTTTCTGTAAATCAAGTTCTAGTGGTCACTGCTGGAATCAAATAAACCAATTTTTTTTGTAGCTGGAAAGGCAGTTCTTACGTTTTTAGGTTCCCACACTGTCCTCACTTTTAGACTATTTTATGTGTTAATACCTGCTTTAAATAACATTACACTTTTCAAATCCATGCAGATTGCCTTATGAATGAAACATCGCTCTTCATTCTAGATTTCTAGTTTGAGAATAGGATGTTTCAGAGCCCACAGTTTGACATATCTCTCCCAGAGAGATGCATAGCAGTCAATACTGTCAATAAACCCTCTGTGTCTCTGACTCACATTCATCTGTGTCTTACATGTTTCCTGCTGAGTCACTGTATGGCTTTCTCACTGTCTTTTCATGTTTTAGTGTTTTCATGTTTGAGTCGGAAATTATTTTGGCTGCAGGACATACTTTTCTGTATTTCTATGTATTATGTATGATGAAGAAACATGATGTGAAAAACTGGCAAAACCAGCCATGGGATGATCACAAGAAACTCTTTTTTGAATGAAACAAATTATTCATTTAAAAATAAAGGTAAAACTGGAAACTAGTCTTCTTGCCATTGACAAGGCACATGTTGTAGCAGCTGGAAGCAAGTGGCCATGGAAGTCAATCTGCAGGTTGTCATTTGGACAGAGGAGATCCCCATGCTGGCCACACTGATTTACAGGGAACAAATTGAGCTGTTAGGTCTGTACTTGTAACTCTGCAACCCCTGTATCTCCACAACTACCTGCAACAAATCTGCCAACTGAAAACCTGGATGGTGAACAAGGTGTTGTTGAGATGAAGAACTTTATATAACAAATATGGATTGTGCGCAGAAAAAATGTTTCTTTTGGTGGTTTTCCTCTGCTTCCACCTTCTTCACAGTTGCATGTCTAAAATGGTCTGCTGGCATAACTCAGCTAAATTAAATGGAGAAATGAAATCAGTCCATATAAACTTACAAGGACAGATATTTTTATGTTCATGTGGGTAACTCAGCAGATGTTTGCACTGCTAGAATAATAGTACAAAGGCTAATAATTAATAAAAATTAATTAGGTTTAAAACTAAGGCCTAATTTTCTATTGGTGAAAGTGTGTTTGGTCTCTTGTTGTGAGGGAAATGTTACAGACTTAGCGAACGATGCATCATTCCCTCTTCTTTTCTCTTCCAGGATTTCCACTTCAGTACCTGAGTTCCTCTACTCTCTCTTCTTTTTTCCTTCTGGGAAAGTTTTAGCAAATGAAAGGGCTTTGTATTCTTAGCAAAGCATTTGAAAATTGCGACTTGTATTAATATGTGATAACCTATTACTGAGAATTCTCTGTCCTGCAGTCTACCTGCAGGCATGTTTCTGTTTGCAGTGTTTCTGCAGATTATCTAGGTAGCTGCTAAACTGTCTGAGTCTATCGGGTCCTAGCACGCTAAGGGCCTTAAATTAATGTTACTACTTTGGCTTTGAGGCAGAAGCATACAGGAAGGTAGGGAAGCTGTCTGCGTGAAGGTGGTGTATCAATGCTTAGTTTTGTCATTAATTAAGCTGACTCTAGCAACTTAAATGGGCTGTTCACACGGTAGCCACACATGACTGTAGGTTCAGTGACTCAAAGCAGCATAACATAAAGGCAGAGGTTGCAGAATGAGTCACCGTGTCACAGATTTCTGGTACATAACTGAATTCCTTTGATGAGCCACAGAAGCAAAAGACATTCCTTGTCGCTCTATAGATTGTGTAGTAGTGAAGAATCTGTATGAGTCCCGGGTTTTCTGCTGCCTTGCTTATAGGAAATTACAGTCCATGATTGAGGTTGAGACTGGTGTGACCACAAGGTACTGGAAGTAATTATTTTTATGTATCACTGTCAGACATCTTTTTCCTAGTTTGTATTCAAGGCAGCTTGTTTCCATCCATCTTTAATTTTCTCCAGGATCTGAGACACACAGATAACGGATGAACCTGTATCAGTTAAGCAAGAGACATACATATTAATATTATTTCCATTTTTTGACCCTTTGGCATCTCAGAGACTCTCTTATCAGCCTCAGATTCTTGTGTGAAGGGAAGGAAAAGCATTGAGCCTCCTGGGCCTGCCTGTGGAAACTGTGGTGAGTTGGCGCTTCTGCTCAGTATGCATTTCTGGGGCTGAGAGGTTTTAGAGAAGGAATCTGATAGCACCCGTAGGACTGATATGCAGGACAGTGGATTTAATGCTTTCTGAATATTATTACCATGGATTGCTCAACAGTGTTCTGTATGGATTACGGTCCAATATAGTAAAAAAAAAAAGTCTCAAAGAAGAAACTGCTTTTCTCAACCTAGTAAAATTTGGTTCTTCTTTTCTTTCATTGCTTATATAAATTAATTGGGTATTCATATTTATCTCCTCTTTACGTTTAGAGTAAAACACTTAAAAGACAGACCTGCTCACCTTTGATATAAGTAGTAGGATAATTTGATTTTTGATCTGACCTCATATGTAATTATGGAAAGATGTTCCCACACTAGGCTGTTATGCTCTCAGGAGGAATGATGAAGCTAAGAAACAATGTGACTTTCTTCCATGGCCTGCCATTGTTCCTATCTTAGATGTCCATATTAAGATGGGATCACCCTCTGGAGATTCCTGTCTTTCCCCAGTGATTGTCGAGGGGGCCTTGCTGTTCAGTTCAGGTTTGTAAATTTTTGAGTAGCCAAAAGGCAATGAGATAAATCTCTACTCAAGGGTATGAAACAAACAGTCCTAAAAGGGTTCAAGTGATTAATCTCATCTTGGAGTGTTCATCAAAGATAGAGTAGATAAACCATGCCACAGAATGACAATGTTTCTGTATAGAGGTCTAAATTTAGGTGAGATGGATCCCATGTCTAGCCTCTGCTTATCATGGCCATATTTGTTACAAAATCAACATTCAATAAGGAAAGCTAGAGTAAGCTGGTGACATCAAAGTCCATAGTGGCTTACAGAGGTTGAGAACATGTCCATATATTGTAATGAACCAGTGATTTCAGTATTCAAAAAGGTATTGCATAGCTTCTGCAGCTTGCTTAACTTACGGGACTGCAGATGTTTATATTTCTGGCAGATAAATGTTAACAATTCTGGTAAGATTGTTTTAAGCTCACTTTTTGCCTGCTCTTTGAATAGGAATGAACTTCAGATAGAAAGTTTTAGAAACCTTGAGATGCTTAATAGTTTCCTGTGTCCCCTGCATTAGAATGACTGTATGTATAATAGATTTGCACATGTGCAGCTGGCACTTCCCTAGCATTTCTGGACGTACAACAGTTGGTAGGTCATTGCCTGGAGCAGTAGGATGGCAGGGTACTGCTGCGTAACCCTGAAAGCAAAGACTGAGAAGTAGCCTGAATATTCACAAACAGTCTGTTTCTCCTTTGAGTCATAGCCCCAGAGGTTCCAACATTAGCTATGTTGTTTTAATCTGGTCTGGGGAACTATGCAGCTGTTTCTCATGACTGATTCCTAGTTATTCTTTTATAGTATTTGATTTTTTGTGCCACGGTGATTCAGTTATGGAAGAAGCTTAGCAACATTCATTGGCACCCTCATCCCTTTTCTGTGTTTACTAGAATGAAGTCATTGACATATGGAAACATTTATATGATTGTGTCAGACAAGCTAGACTGAAAGCAACAGACAGATGTCCAATGACTTAAATATGCAAATCTTTAATGTAAATCTAATTGTAAATAATGAAGCAATTAGATTAATGAATAGATGAAAAATGACCATATTAAAAATGACTGAAATCTGATCTCATTCCTTCTGGGAGAGTTTTTGTGAATTGCATTATTATCACAAAGACAGCGTGTTTCTGTTTAGTATAATTCCTGATAATTAGGACATTCTTTGTTATTATCATGTTGTGCATGAACGTATTTTTCTGTGTCTAAGTGGAACTTTTAGGCAGGTGCTTTCTGAAGATTTATCATTCACATTCACTTTTAATTGGATATAGCAGTAGGTAGTTCCCAGTAACAGGAGTTCTGATTCATACTTTCAGTAAATTTAAAATGCCAACAATTGACCTAAAGGTGTCCGATCAAAGTAACAAAAATAAGATTCTACCTTTCTTTTGTGCATATATTTTCATTACTGGGAACTGCATGCAGACACACAAGGCTTGCTTTTAAACCACTGAAGATTGTAGGGTTTTGCCACTGGCTGTGGCACAGCTGAGTTGATCAGATTTAATATGAAATGCATTTAATTACAGCACAAGAGATTCATTTCTGTCTAGCAGAGAGCCTCGTCTGAGCTATTTTTTTAAACTTCCTCTACAACCAGTGGAGAGAAGTAGGCTGAGGCCATGGTCAGAGGCCCACTTTAAGCTAACATGCCTCTGGGCTGCTGCTGAAGGAAGTGTCCCCTCATGCCCCATTCATCCCATTGCTCCTTCTGTGTCTCTTTTGGCAACTGCTGGAATGAACAGGGTCAGGGTCCAGCATACTGCGTGTACCCATGGAGGGATGCAGGACTGTCATGGTTTAAGCCCAGCCGGCAACTAAGCACCACACAGCCGCTCGCTCACTCTCCCCCGGGTGGGATGGGGGAGAGAATCAGAAGGGTAAAAGTGAGAAAACTCGTGGGTTGAGATAAAGACAGTTTAATAGGGAAAGCAAAAGCCGCGCACGCAAGCAAAGCAAAACAAGGAATTCCTTCACTACTTCCCATGGGCAGGCAGGTGTTGAGCCATCTCCAGGAAAGCAGGGCTCCGTCACGCATAACGGTTACTTGGGAAGACAAACACCATCACTCCAAACGTCCCCCCACTTCCTTCTTCTTCCCCCAGCCTTATATGCTGAGCATGACGTCATATGGTATGGAATACCCCATTGGCCAGCTGGCCTAGCTGTCCCGGCTATGCTCCCTCCCAACTTCTTGTGCACCTCACAGAGCATGTGAGCTGAAAAGTCCTTGAGAAGTAGACTACCTAGCAACAACTAAAAACATTAGTGTGTTATCAACATTCTTCTTATACTAAATCCAAAACATAGCACTATACCAACTACTAGAAAGAAAATTAATTCTATCCCAGCCAAAACCAGGACAAGGAGCATGGGGGATGTGGAAACATGCCTTTTGGTGGCAGTTCAGGTTTCTGTTGCATAAAAGTGCCCATTTAACCACAGTTAACAATGAGTGAAATGAACTGAACTGCCTGTAGCAGGAGCCCAGACAACTAATTTACTTAGTTACTTAGGGAAATAGAGTTAAGTAAGATGAATCCTCGTTTTTGTGTGCTAATTACCTATGGTCAACAAAAATGAAACAGTTGTTAAGTGTCTATATGACAGGGTAGTGTGCTAGTGTGGTGTGATAAGTCTCTTCTGCATTTAATTCTTTAAAACTACTTCATAAAATATGAAATAAGAAAAGATGAAATACGTTACAGATGTGCATGCACTTGTAAATATTGGTATAGTTGCTTATTTTCACAGAAGCACAGAATGGTTGAGGTTGGAAGGGACCTTTGGAGGTTATCTGGTCCAACTCCCTGCTCAAGCAGGGCCATCTAGAGCAGGTTGCCCAGGACTGTGTCCAGCTGGGTTTTAAATATCTCTGAGGATGGGGGTTTCACAAGCTCCTTGGGAAACCTGTGCCAGTGCTCGGTTGCCCTCACAGTAAAAAAAGTGTTTCCTAATGTTCAGGCAGCACCTCCCATGTTTCAGTTTGTGCCCAGTGTGTCGTGTCCTCTCACTGGGCACTACTGGAAAGAGCCTCGCTCCGTCCTCTTTAAATCCTCCCTTCAGGTGTTTATACACATGGATAAGATCCCTCTGAGCCGCCTTTTCTGCAGGCTGAACAGTCACAGCTCTCTCAGCCTGTCTTCATACGAGACATGCTCCTGTCCCTTCATCATCTTTGTGGCCCTTTGTCAGACTCTCTCTGGTATGTCCATGTCTCTGTTGTACTGAAGAACCCAGAACTGGACACAACGCTCCAGGTGTGGCCTCACCATTGCTGAGTAGATGGGAAGGATCACCTCCCCTGACCTGCTCACAATACTTTGTCAAATGCAGCCCAGGATAACATTGGCCTTCTTTGCAACAAAGGCACATTGCTGGCTCATGTTCAGCTTGGTCCACAAGGACACCCAGGTCATTTTCTGCCAAGCTGCTTTCCAACTTAGTGGCCCACAGCACATATTGGTGCCTGGGGTTGTTCCTCCCCAGGTGTAGGACTTCGCATTTCACCTTGCTGAAGAAAAAAATGATTAAAAATTTTTCAACATTTAGAAAAAAATTCTTTTAAACTTTTGTAACCGCAGTGATATTCCTTCCCGAGACACAGCGCTTTCTTTACTCCATCAGGTTTTCTCCTACTGACCTTGTTTAGTTTGATTTTTTTGTATAGTTCTGAGGAAAAGGCAATATAACATTGAACTGAAGAGTGTAGTTACAGTATTTTGTGGTTTACACTGGTAGGCAGCTCAGCCCCACACATCCGCTCGCTCCCTCCACCCCGGTAGGATGGGGGAGAGAATCAGAAGCGTAAAAGTGAGAAAACTTGTGGGTTGAGATAAAGACAGTTTAATAGGGAAAGCAAAAGCAGCGCACACAAACAAAGCAAAACAAGGAATTTATTCACTACAGAGAATGACAGTGGGATCAAGTGCACCCTCAGCAAGTTTGCAGATGACACCAAGCTGAGTGGTGCGGTCAACACGTCTGAGGGACGGGATGCCATTCAGAGGGACCTGGACAAGCTCAAGAAGTGGGCCTGTGTGAACCTCATGAGGTTCAACAAGGCCAAGTGCAAGGTCCTGCACCTGGGTCAGGGCAACCCCCGGTATCAATACAGGCTGGGGGATGAAGGGATTGAGAGCAGCCCTGCCGAGAAGGACTTGGGGGTACTGGTTCATGAAAAGCTGGGCATGAGCCAGCAATGCGCACTCGCAGCCCAGAAGGCCCACCGTATCCTGGGCTGCATCAAAAGCAGCGTGGCCAGCAGGTCGAGGGAAGTAATTCTGCCCCTCTACTCTGCTCTGGTGAAACCCTACCTGCAGTACTGCATCCAGCTCTGGAGTCCTCAGCACAAGAAAGACATGAACCTGTTGGAGCGGGTCCAGACGAGGGCCACAAAAATGATCAGGGGGATGGAACGCCTCTCGTATGGAGAAAGGATGAGAGATTTGGCATTGTTCAGCCTGGAGAAGAGGAGACTTTGGGGAGACCTTATTGCAGCCTTTCAATACTTAAAGGGGGCTTGTAAGAAAGATGGCGGCAGACATTTTAGCAGGGCCTGTTGTGACAGGACAAGGGGGAATGATTTTAAATTAAAAGAGGGTAGATTCACACTAGATATAAGGAAGAAATTTTTTACAATGAGGTTGGTGAAACACTAGTACAGGTTGCCCAGAGAGGTGGTAGATGCCCCATCCCTGGAAACATTCAAGGTCAGGCTGAACGGGGCTCTGAGCAACCTGATCTAGTTGAAAATGTCCCTGCTCATTGCAGGGGGGGGTTGGACTAGATGACCTTTAAAGGTCCCTTCCAATCCAAACTATTCTATGATTCTATTCTACGATACTTCCCATCGGCAGGCAGGTATTCAGCCATCTCCAGGAAAGCAGGGCTCCATCACGCATAACAGTTACTTGGAAAGACAAACGCCATCACTCTGAACGTCCCTCCCTTCCTTCTTCTTCCCCCAGTTTTTATTGCTTAGCATGATGTCTTATGGTCTGGGATATCCCTTTGGTCAGTTGGGGTCAGCTGTCCCAGCTGTGTCCCCTCCCAACTTCTTGTGCACCCCCAGCCTACTCGCTGGTGGGGTGGGATGAGAAGCAGAAAAGGCCTTGACTCTGTGTAAGCAGTGCCATCCCTGTATTATCAAAACTGTTTTCAGCACAAATCCAAAACATAGCCCCAGTACAAGCTACTATGAAGAAAATTAACTCTATCCAGCCCGAATCAATACAAGTATATTCAGTAGTTTGAAATAATGCACATCACTTCCCCATATTATTTATAATTCTAACCACAGCAGAACTTAGGCTGCCATCAACTGATTTATGAGGATGCCATATGCTCTAGGAGGATTCTGTGCTACAAAGCTGAGATGTCACTCTAAAAATCTGGGTTCAAAATATTGTCTCTAACCACCGTGAGTCTGCAGGAAAACCACCTTCCCTCCCATTGCTTGTCATTCTATTCTGCTTTGAGCCTCAGTTCATGAGGAAAGGAGCAGAAAGCAAGATGGCTAAGGAGGTTGCCTTCCCTCTCCTTTCACCCCCTCTTGATGCGAAAGATAGCTGAGCTTGCTATTTATCAACTAGTGAAGTGGCAAAATTGCAGTGTCATGATTTGAAGTAAAGTGTCACTAGTTTTTGTCTGCCTTAAATACCACAGTTTTTACTGGAGCAGTTCAGAGGGTGATTTGTAAGTGGTTTAGCACATTTTTTTTCCCTCCGCTGGAGACAAGGTGGACTTCTGGGGTGGAAGTTTCATCAACATCCCTGTTTGGTATGATGTCTCTATTCAGGAATCAGAACATTTCAATCCTAATTTAGCTCTTCAGAGCAGGGGTTTTGACTCATAGTGCATTCTAGTGTGTCATCTACCATGAGAGGCCCTTCATGTTGTCTGGGACTTCCAATCACTATGATAATACAAACCATAATAAGCTAGTGAACAGCTGCACGCGGTTATTAAAAGGCAATATGTAACTGGGTAGTTGTTAAGAGATTTCATTAGCCTATTTTCAGAACAAGCAGAAGTGCAGGGTTTGGGAGTGTCCCTGCTCTGCGAAGCTGACTCACATGTGGATACTTTCACTGTCAAAATTTGAGCTGGGTTTATGCCCTAATGGCGGGATGTCTTCCAAATGCTCAACTTGCAGTTGTGGACAGAGTGGAACGATGTGGCTTTGCATATGGCCCATGATAGACAATGTCACCCTGTTTTGGTCATCCCCAGAAGTCCCATTGGGAGGTGCTAACCTACTTTTGTGGGAAAGTGGTGTTAAAGAGGCAGAGAATACAGCTGCATATATGTGTGTTGTGCAGTGGGAGCTATATACCAGGTATAGGGATTGATATGAACAGGAGCTTTAATTTATGCACGTCTTTTTCCAGTTTGCTTTCATCATGTGAGCAAAGGCTGTATATATGCTGTGATTTGCTTTTTCTGACAGTCTACCAGTATGTGTGTCTGTTTGAAGGATTTATGTTTGCTCTCTCAACAGAGAAGAAAATATTAGTTTTGTATAAATTTAAGGGACATTTGCAGCAAGTAATTGTTTCAAATTCTGACTAATTCCAGGTTAAATAAGTTGTAACTAAGAAATGATTGTGGCTCATAGATATAAGATTTTGACTTTACTATGACAGACAAGTGTGAAGTATACTACAAAATATTTATCAGTGGGGGATAGTGAGGTTTGATGACTTCCTAGACCTTTGCAAACCAATGTGAGTCATCCTTATTATGTATTTATTTTCTTGCATGATTTCTTCTGCATTCTATGATCTTGAAAATAATCCCAAGATATGTCTGCGTTCTTAAAGTATTTATATACCTAGGTAAACTGTAGGGAAAAAAAAAGGAAACATAATCAGCCCCCATCATTTCAATTGTTCTTTTTTACAGCTAAAATATTTTGCTTACTTGTGGTGGTAAGACATCAGTCTGACTGCATGACTAATTCAGGCAATAGAGAAGAGGGTGAGGTGGGGAAGGAAGGTGGGAGTGAACTACTTACATGAGAATTGGTCATTGTTAGTTAAATGCCAGAATCAATCCAGATTCCAGTTCATATGAACTGAAAACCACATTTTCCATTAAAACATGAAGCTCTGACTAAGAAGTTTGATTCCTAATTATGAAGTTATTGCCTGTCTCCTTTGGTATTACATAAACTACTTTGGGGCCTAGCCAGACAATAGCAGTGAATCCAAAAGCAGTTAACTTTTACTAAGGCATCTGGACTACCACTTTGCTTAAGACATTTAAACCACCGTTAAGATAGTCTACTGTAAAGCCTTAGAAAATATGCAGGGAGAATCTGTAATAGTAAAACTTTATAGTCTTCACTTAAAATAAAACTTTGATTTTTTACTAACTCATCTAAGTATGTATTTAACAACATTTTACAGTGTGAGAAATTAAGTAAGGGGAAACACCAAATCTATTTGAGTGCTGAAATTTGAGTAAGTCTTTAAATGGATAGACACTTTTAAGTTTCCTTGAAAATGAAGGCATGTATGTAAGTCCTTGTGTATGAGTTTAATTATCTTGTATTAAGGTCAAAGAAAGTCAGAAGCAGAAGCTTTGATGTCCGGCCCCACACTTCTGGCATAGGCATCAATATGAACAGTAGCTTCAATTTATGGGTTTCCTTTTCCAGTTTGCTTTCATTGTGTGAGCAAAGGTTGTATATATGCTGTGATCTGCTTTTTGTGACAGTCTACCACTATGTGCTTCTGTTTGAAGGATTTATGCTTATTCTCTCAACAGAGGAGAAAATACTAGTTTCATATAAATTTAAGGGACATTTGCAGCAAGTAATCTGTCTCCTTTATTCCTACTATATTCTGTGTACTTCTATGTAAACTTTTGAATTTATTATAAAGGGCCTACTTCCCCATTTTTTCTTATAGCCATATGCATTGTGTGTGTTCATGTGATGGAAAGAGCCTGTACTGCTGTATTGACCCTGTATCACTATGACAGCTATTTCCAGGTCAGCATATTCTATCTCATTTACACGTAAAATTCCTTCTAGGTAATTTTTTCCTAGTTTATCTCTTCTGGACCCAGGGAAATTACAACACATAAATTCTGTTAATGGCTAGTTTTCCAACAGAAAATCTCCAAAACCAAATTTAGGCAAGCTTCCTGTTATTTCAGATATCCAGGAACTGTATATTCTCCACTAAGTCTAACATGAAAAGTATAGTCTGTATCTTAAATTATACCTGGTTCAGAATTAAGGCAAGAATTCATGGAGAAAGTTAGAATCATAGAATCATAAAATAGTTTGGGTTGTGCCAGTGTTTTATCACCCTCATTGTAAAAAATTCCTTCCTTATATCTAGTCTAAATATACCCTCTTGTAGTTTAAAAGCATTCCCCCTAGTCCTGTCGCAACAAGCCCTGCTAAAAGGTTTTATAGGCCTCCTTTAAGTACTGAAAGGCTGCAATATGGTCTCCCCAAAGCCTTCTCTTCTCCAGGCTGAACAACCCCAACTCTCTCAGCCTTTCTCCATACGAGAGGGGTTCCATCCCCCCGATCATTTTTGTGGCCCTCGTCTGGACCCGCTCCAACAGGTTCATGTCTTTCTTGTGCTGAGGGCTCCAGAGCAGGACGCAGTACTGCAGGTGGGGTCTCAGCAGAGCAGAGTAGAGGGGCAGAATTACTTCCCTCGACCTGCTGGCCACGCTGCTTTTGATGCAGCCCAGGATACGGTTGGCCTTCTGGGCTGCGAGTGCACATTGCTGGCTCATGTCCAGCTTTTCATGAACCAGTACCCCCAAGTCCTTCTCGGCAGGGCTGCTCTCAATCCCTTCATCCCCCAGCCTGTATTGATACCAGGGGTTGCCCTGACCCAGGTGCAGGACCTTGCACTTGGCCTTGTTGAACCTCATGAGGTTCACACAGGCCCACTTCTTGAGCTTGTCCAGGTCCCTCTGGATGGCATCCAGGTCCCTCTGGATGGCATCCTGTCCCTCAGGCATGTCGACCGCACCACTCAGCTTTGTGTCCTCTGCAAACTTGCTGAGGGTGCACTCGATCCCACTGTCTATGTCATTGATGAAGATATTAAACAGTACTGGTCCCAGTACAGACCCCTACGGGACACTACTCATCACCGATGTCCATCTGGACATTGAGGCATTGACCACTACCCTCTGAGTGTGACCATCCAACCAATTCCTCACCCACCAGACAGTCCACCCATCAAATCCATACCTCTCTAGTTTAGGGAGAAGGATGTCGTTGGGGACCGTGTCACAGGCCTTACAGAGGTCCAGATAGATGACATCTGTAGCTCTTCCCATGTCCACTGATGTAGTCACTCCATCACAGAAGGCCACTAGGTTGGTGAGGCAGGACTTGCCCTTGGTGAAGCCATGCTGGCTGTCTCGAATCACGTCCATGTGCCTTAGCATAGCTTCCAGGAGGATCTATTCCATGATCTTCCCAGGCACAGAGGTGAGACTGACTGGCCTGTAGTTCCCCGGGTCTTCCTTTTTTCCCTTTTTAAAAATGGGGGTTATGTCTCCCCTTTTACAGTCAGCAGGAACTTCACCTGACTGCCACTACTCTTCTCAAATACGATGGATACTGGTTTAGCAACTTCAGCCGCCAGTTCCCTCAGGACCCGCAGCTGGATCTCATTGGGTCCCATGGACTTGTGCACCTTCAGGTTCCTTAGATGGTCTCGAACCTGATCTTCTCCTTCAGTGGGCAGCTGTTCGTTCTCCCAGTCCCTGCCTTTGTGTTTTGTGGCTTGAGCGGTGAAGCTTGAACACTTGTCAGTGAAGACCGAGGCAAAAAAGTCATTGAGTACCTCTGCCTTCTCTGTATCCTGGGTAACCAGCTCTCCCGTTTCATTCTGGAGAGGGCCCACATTTTCCGTAATCTTCCTTTTATCACTTCTATTATCACTTTTTTTAAGTTCTCAGTTTCCACAAGCATAAAGAATTCCTAAAGGGAGAAGCAGGGTAAAAAGCAGACAAGCAATAAAAGTAAAAAAAAGAATGCTGAAGCTATTTGCAAAACTGACGTCTATCTACAGCTATTGGCTTAGAATGATAGCGAGTGGTGCCAGGGAGAAATATAAAACAAGTTCATTGCTTGCATATGAATCTTTAAAGGCCATGGGTTAAGTTAAAGTCCTGCCGATAACTTATCACATTTTCTGTCTAGACATCCAAGCTAATGTGAATGGGAATATTTTCATGTGATTTTTCCCTCTGGGTTTTTTTTTCCCCACAACAATGATCTTTTTCTGCTTCTGTGCTGCTAAGAATAATAATGGAAACTTGCTGTCAAAAAAGACAGACCCACGCCCCCTCCTTACCTTTTCATGATGTACTGTAGAGTATGGAGCTTTGGGCACTGAAGTGATGTGTTTCAATTTGAAAGCAGTTCTTTCTTCCTTGCTTAGAATATGTGATAAACTGTATATATTCAGACTGATTCTTGAGGAGCTTAGAATATTTAGGTCTTTGCATCTGCTATATTCCACCTTGATTATAGATGGGTTACCAGAAAAGAAAGACAATTCTCCTGGTCTTACACTGGATTTTTATAGTATTGTGGAACTATTCACTTAGATAAGGTTCCATATCAGGAGGAAGGGTCTTCAATTTATGATGATTTAGCTACTCCAGCAAGAAGTTTTCCTTTAACTTTGTATAAGAACTCCTTCAAAAACTCTTCTATTAGTAAGGTTCCCCTGCCGAAAGATTAAAAAGTGACAAGTCTGTGAATTGCCTAAAAAATACTATGGAAACCTATCTTAGTTGTATAAGTTGTAGCCATCAGACAACCCTTATAACATCCTTTGTTCTTCAGTAGATTTATAGAGTAGCTGGCTAAATGCCGTTTACATGTCCATGTCATATTTGTTGATATTTTACCCCATCATCAATTTGGCTGATGGAATTGATTTCATCTTTTTGTCATTAAAATTAGGATAAATTTTCCTAACAATGAGCAGTGGACAGATATCCATGCTGATCTGTAAGGTCTCTTAGAAGCTTTCAACAATATTGGCCTGAAGAAGAAGTAATATTCAGGGTAGTGTACTAAAATGATTCCTTGAGGGAGGTATCTTCTGAGTAGCGAAAGAGGCCTGCAGCTCCAACATTTGATCTTGCACTTGTGGTGTTCCCCACAAATCAGTTATCTTTTCCCTTTCAACATTTTCATGCCTGTCAGGGAGCAGTGGTCACAGGGCTTTTCTGCAAGGGAAGGTGAGTCTGGAGCGAAGGGCAGAGACCCTTGGACAAGAGCTCCATCCCATGGTACCCAAACAAGAGGAGCAGAGCAGGCCTGGGGCGTAACCAGGGAAGCCAATGGCCCCAATTGCCAGACAAGTCTGGTGATGGACTTGGTCTGAAGCCAAGCTGGGAAGGCAAGTCAGCACGTGAGCATAGCACAGGTCCGGTCACAGGCACCCCTACAATGCCACTCGGAGAAGGACCATGGGCCGGGATTGAGTCCAAAAGCAGCTGCTGAGCCAGGGGGACGCCCCCAATGAGGCTTCTCCTGGCTTTTTTTCACACAGCTCTTTCCCAGCAGCGGTACCCAAAGTTACAGCCGCACCATGCCAGAGTTGGTCTTGAGCACCAACAGCCAAAGCTGGAGGACGGAAAAGGCTGCAGATCCTGTTGGTGCACTCAGCAGGTTGAAGCTGAGGAAAAAACAAATCAGGGATGAATGGAAGGCCAAGACCACTGAAAGAATCACAGTGACTGTTTTTGTGTGTCTGAAGACATATAGCCTCTGTTGGCCAATTTATTCTGTAGTTTAGAAATAACCATGGTTTCTTGTCATGTTAAGGTAGGTCATCCTATCAACTATAACAGGTAAAAATACAGAGAAGAATGAAGATTAATGAAATTGCATCCATGCAAAGATAGAAGACTAGAACTCTTAATGTTGAAAAAGGTATATTAAGGGGAATTTGATAGCAATCTGTAGACTGACTTAAAGAGAAGGTGAATAAAGAACGATTATTAACAACTCACAAATAATTTCATTAATGAGTTGGTTTTTTTTTTTAAAGGGATAGTTGCTGATAAACTGAAGATAAGATAAAGAGAAGGAAGTACCTTTTACATAATAAACAGCTAAATCAGACCTGGGGAACTGCAGCCCAGTCAGCCTCACCTCTGTGCCTGGCAAGATCATGGAGCTGGAAACTATGCTAAGGCACATGTCCCGCATGACATCCTTGTCTCTAAATTGGAGAGACATGGATTTGATGGGTGGACCAGTCAGTGGATAAGGAATTGGCTGAATGGTCACACTCAAAGAGTTGCGGTCAATGGCTCGATGTCCAAGTGGAGACCAATGACGAGTGGCATTCCTCAGGGTTCGGTACTGGGACAGGCGCTGTTTAGTATCTTTGTCAGCGACATGGACAGTGGGATTCAGTGCACCCTCAGGAAGTTTGCTGACGACACTGAGCTGTCTGGTGCGGTCGACACGCTGGAGGGAAGGGTTGCCATCCAGAGGGACCTTTAGAGGCTTGAGAGGTGGGCCTGTGCGAACCTCATGAAGTTCAACAAGGCCAAGTGCAAGGTCTTGCACATGGGTCAGGGCAATCCCAAACACAAATACAGGCTGGGCAGAGGATGGATTGAGAGCAGCCCTGAGGAGAAGGACTTGGGGGTGTTGGTTGATGAGAAGCTCAACATGGCTCGGCAATATGCATTTGCAGCCCAGAAAGCCAACTGTATCCTGGGCTGCATCAAAAGAAGCGTGGCCAGCAGGTCAAGGGAGGTGATTCTCTCCCTCTACTCCGCTCTTGTGAGACCCCACCTGCAGTACTGCGTTCAGCTCTGGGGCCCCCAACATAAGAAGGACATGGACCTGTTGAAGCGAGTCCAGAGGAGGGCCACAAAGATGATCAGGGGGCTGGGACACCTCTCCTATGAAGACAGGCTGAGAAAGTTGGAATTGTTCAGCCTGGAGAAGAGAAGGCTATGGGGAGGCCTTATAGCAGCCTTCCAGTACCTGAGGGGGGCCTACAAGAAAGCTGGAGAGGGACTTTTTACAAGAGTATGTAGTGATAGGACAAGGGGTAATGGCTTTAAACTGAAAGGATGTAGATTTAGATTAGATGTAAGGAAGAAATTCTTCACAATGAGGGTGGTGAGGTATTGGAACAGGTTGCCCAGAGGAGTTGTGGATGCCCCATCCCTGGAAGCGTTCAAGGACAGGTTGGATGGGGCTTTGAGCAACCTGATCTAGTGGAAGGTGTCCCTGACCATGGTGGGGGACTGGAACTAGATGATCTTTAAGGTCCCTTCTAACCATTCTATAATTCTATGATCATAAAACTTTTGTGGCAGTGGAAGCCTAAGTCAGAAGTAGTCAAAAATAGCTCAACTACTTTGTGGAGGATAAATCCACAGATGACAAGTAAACTTCATAATCGAGATGTGACTTTTGGTTCAAGGAGAACCTAAACCATTGACTGTCAGCAGCTGGAAAATTGTGCTAGGGAAAAAATATCTCTGCATCAGACATATTTGTTACATAGGGTAATAATGTTAAGGTAGTTGAATGTTAAGGCAGTTAATCATGCCTTCATTATATTTCGCATTCACTACAGCAATGTAACTTAGCTGGGCATGAGTCTTTTAGCTCTTAGGATATTTGAAATAATACAGTTTACTACTGCATGTATTCTCAGTTATACAGGTGTGTCCTGGTTTCAGCTGGGATAGAGTTCATTTTCTTCTTGATAACTGGTATAGTACTGTGTTTTGGATTTAGGATGAGAATAAAGTTGATAACACACTGATTTTTTAGTTGTTGCTGAGCAGTGCTTACACTAAGTCAAGGACTTTTTAGCTTCTCATATTGCCCTGCCAGCGAGAAAGCTGGAGGTGCACAAGAAGCTGAGAGGGGACACGGCTAGGACAGCTGACCCAAACTGGCCAAAGGGATATTCCATACCATATGATGTCACGCTAAACAAAAAACTGGGGGGAGTTGGCTGGGGGGGAGGGCATGGCCGCTGCTCGGGGTGGGTTGGGCATCGGTCAGTAGGTGGTGAGCAATTGTATTGTGCATCACTTGTTTTGCATATTCTTTTATCATTATTATTATTATTTTCCCTTCCTTTTCTGTTCTATTAAATTGTCTTTATCTCAACGCACGAGTTATACCTTTTTCCGATTCTCTCCCCCATTCAACTGGGGGGGAGTGAGCGAATGGCTGAGTGATGTTTAGCTGCCTGCCGGATTAAACCACGACAAGGTGCCAACATCAAACTTGTCCTTCAGATACACTCTGGCTTCCTGTGGCGTTTTTCATCAGTTTCAAGACCTCATCAAAATACTCAATGACTCAGGCCAGGCATATCTAAAAGCTGTCCTAAATCTCTAGGTTGATGATTTTTTTCCCTGCACAATGCAATACTCATGAAGTTTTCCTGGCAAAGTCTGAGGATTTGGAAAGAAGTCATTGGGGAACTAGGGATCATTACAAACCAGCATATTTTGTTCTTTCAAACTGGCTTTTTCTATGAGAAATACATGTCACTATGTATTTTAAAGAATAACCTAATACACCGTGAAAATAAACAACCCCTTCAGAAAACTCAAACGTCAAACCAAATAAAACCTGATTTGCAACAGGACAAAGCTGTCCTGTTTCTGGCTGTTTGCTCTTTTCTGCTCCTGGAGAACTGAGGACAAAAATATACAACAGTGCATAGTCTTATGCTCCCCTTTCTGTCCAAATGCAAGTAGCTCAGATTGTACTGTAATAATCACATAGGAGAACAAATATAAAACAGGATAGATGTCACAGTTTATGCCCAAAAAAGTCATATTACACCATGTTCAATCAGTGAAACAGTGATAACTTTTTTCCTTCCTTCCTTCCTTCCTTCCTTCCTTCCTTCCTTCCTTCCTTCCTTCCTTCCTTCCTTCCTTCCTTCCTTCCTTCCTTCCTTCCTTCCTTC